>JAJJMB010006544.1:0-191597 GCA_023531105.1 Papaver atlanticum | reverse complement strand
TATTAGTTATTATTCTTGTATATCAATTTTTCCAATAGGTTTCCAAATTCTATAAGTAGATGTTAGAGCACTGCTCGGTCGAACTCGCAAGAGTTGCTATCTCAAGCTTGTTTCTCAAGTTTAATTGATCAAAACTATAATCTTGATTTCTAGTCTACTTATAGGAGTTTCAGACTAGGATAAATTGTGTAGTTGTGCTTTAGACTTCACGGTGCTTACAAATGAAGAAGAAGATCTACTGAAGAACTCTGAGGAACTTCATCAACAAAAAGGCATGTGGAGACTAAAACTTATCTATCACTCAGATAGTCTATTCTTTTCTATTATATATCTCCTATTGAGACAAAAGTCGTATACAATATAGTCTTTCGTATCTTACACATTTGATATTTCGAGCTGAGTTTAACTCGGTTATCTATTTCTTGAAATATGTGTTCGTAGGTTTTTATCTTGGCTATATTCATCATTATACTTGACGTTTTTAGTTGGAAACTAAATTATAAGTCAAAAGATGATCATGTGAAAATTGCCTTGAAACATCTTACATGATTTGTGTGAGATAGTCATTTGATGTAGACTTGGAAAGTTTCATATTGATCATTCGATCACTTGAAAATAGCTTACAAGCTAATGGTTTGTGTGAGACAACCACTGTCGTCTTCTAAGAATGTTTCAATGATTGAAATGAGAGTTAATAGCTAAAACCCATGTATGGATGCACTACAGTATGTGTCCTATCTATGCGATATGTTTTGATATAATTCAGGAACAGAAGTTAAGTTTTCATACCCGTTCGCAAACTTATTCAACTATTAAGTCAGGGTACTTAAGTTTACATACCCGTTCTCAAAATGGCGTAACTGTTGAAGTCCGGGAACAAATTTTGCGTACTCGTTAGCAAACGGATTCAACTGAATTAGGTCCGGAGTTAAAGTTTGCATACCCATTTGCAAACTGCTGGCTCGTGAGCAATGTACGGAACTTAAGTATGCATACCCGTTTGCTTGAACAAATACATTTATATATTAAGGAATGCAATCTTTGCAAACCGTGGCTTAAATGTTCATGAATTGATTCTTTCGAATCACTTCGATTTTGCTTCAATTGGATCATATATACTTCTATGTGATTATTAACAATTGAACAACTCTATGAAGAACACAATTAGATTATTTGACTATCATTCATGGTTGATTGATCATCATAATTGATCTAGATGTGTTATAGATGAATATGGATTAGACAAAACTGTTCATATGGCTAACTTTGGTTAACTATTATTGAGCCAACTCAATATACACCTTTAGGTATGGTTACCCATATCTAAATGAGGGTATATTTCATTTGTGTGCAACAAGCTAAGACCATCTAACGGTGGAGAGATGTTGCTTTGGTTTCATGCAAACTTCGCTTGCATCTTAAATCAAGTTTTCATCTAACGGTGAATATTGAATGCTTTGTTACTAAGCTAACATTGATTGCACACCATGATTTAAAAGGATATATAAAGGAGAACTCTAGCAAGTGGTAAACCTAATCCCCATGTAAGGACCCTCAAGCTAGTCAACGCTATTTGACTGGTCTAGCAATGATCAAGAGACGTTTTAACGGCTAATAACTCGTTTAGTTTAACACGAACATTATTTAATATAAATTAATCTAATAACGATCTAGATACAAAACTAGTGCCATTAGATAGTTCTCGAAAAGTTGCGCGAAATGGACTACTCGAACGTGTCATTCGGATACCGGAAGAAGAAGTTATCATCGGATGAGTATGAAGGACAAATTAGTCATTTTGTAGACAAACCGACTTGGCAGCCCTTATCCAGAGTTTGGGTGTATCAGTAAATTTGGCTTGGTCTTATCGACACCAAGTGGAGAAGAGATTCATTTCTTTTCTCTCTTTCTTCTTCTCGTTCCTTCTTTCTTTCTCTGCTCTTCCTCCGTTCTTCTTCTGTCCTGTTCGATGTGGGGTTATGAGTGAGAATTAATCGAGGGAAATCAACTGGTAGTGTTGATAGATGATGGAGAAGATGGTGTGGTCGTTAATTGGGAAGCAGAACAACTAGGATTTGGATTGCAGAGAATCGGAATTAGGGTTTGTGGATTTCATTATTGTTCTGAAGATTTAGAAGATGATATATAGAACTATGGATAGATGAAGAATCATGGGTGTATGTCTAATTGGAGTTTTGAAGTTAATCCAGTGATGAATCGGAGAATTAGGATTAGGGTTTCTGAAATTCATTGAAGATGTGATTTAAGATGGTTAAAGAAGAAATTAACGGATGGGTTCTGATGAACATGAAGTGAAGAGGAAGATTATGATGCTAATTTACAGACCCAGTTACTAAAAAGATTTTAATTTCAGAATTGAGGTAATTGTCTTCCTCTGTAAAGTTAGAAAGATTATTATCTTGTTGTTGTGTTTCAAGTCGATGTTGTCGTGGTCTTGATTTTGATTATATCACTGAAATGGTGATGAATGAAGATTATTGAGTTTATGTTGGTGATGTTATGAGGACTATTATATTGCAAGGTGAATGTATGGTAATGGATAAGAGGATTGAAATGAGTTTATGAATGGGTCAGTAAAGGTGTTGGTGATTGGAGATGATTTGTAGGAATTAGATGAATGAGCTAGGTAAATGTATGAACTGTGCAGGTGAGATCGAAATGATGAGATGGTGATGATTCTGAGATAGCAGTTCATGAGAATGATTACTGAATTTGCAGATTGTGCAGGCAGGAACTGAAATGGGGGTGTTGGATTGAGTTGCAACTGTAGGTATTGGATTTGATTTGGTGGTGAACTAAATATGGACTGCAGGTGGAATGAGATGGTGTTGTTTTCTGTGTTTATGCTAATTACAGATGTTATGAATTGGTTTAGATGAATGAGTTAGGAAGGTGTATGAGTTGTTTATTGGTGGTAGTGGTTTTGCCAGTCACAGGACATGGATGAAATATATGATGAAGTTTGGATGTATGGGGAATTGGTGAATGTTGACTGTTCTGCCATGAGAATGGTGTCGATGCTGTGAGAGTTGTAGACTTCAATTCTGGAAGCGTTGATAGATAGAGATGATTTAATTGGAATCGAGTTACAGTTGTGGACAATGAATTGTATAAATGAAAGTAGATGATCATAAGGGTTGTAATTCATGGAACTGATAGAGAGACCTTTGAGGGTTATTTATAGGTAGTGGATTCAGTGGAGACTTACAACTGCCATTGCAGGTAAGCTGAATTGTGATTAAGAATGCACTTGTGAAGTTATTTGTATTCAATGTACTGTTGTATTGAATTGATGTTGAAATGTTAAAATGGTAGATGAAGGTGTAAGAATTAGAGTTGAAGTGTTCTGTAGCATGGTCTGCTTAGTTAAGCTTGTCTGACTGAATTGGTTCAGTCCGACTTAGATTGTGTTTCTGTCTGACTCAGTTTGTCTGAGTGAGTTAACTCAGTAATTAAGATTTAACCCCGATTTGACTCAGTGGACCAGTCTAGACTCAGTGGACCTTGACCGAGTTGACTCTTTGACTGTTTGACCAGGACGTCGACTTGACTTTGGAATTGACTTAGACGTTGACTGTTAGTTGACCTTTGACCGTTATAGTGACCGTTAGTTGACTTTAGTGGACTTGGGCTAAGGACTAGTTTTCCTATTTTGATGTTTTGGACCCCTTATGGTCTGAATTAGCCTTTAGCTTCTTCTACAAAGTTGTAGATGTTTATAAGACTTAGCTAATGGACTTTAGAACCAATCTAATTGAATTAGTAAATCTTAGATGTGCTAAAGATAGATAATAAAAAGCTGTAGAACCATAAATGAACTTAGAATCATTAGATAGACTTGTATGATTCTTGTGTGAGCCATTTTGGCTAGATTCTTAGAGTTCTTGTGTGATTAACAGTTAATCTTTATTAACAACGATTGATTCAAAGGATAAACCAGTGGATCGTGGATCTCGAGGTAGGCGTGGATGGTCATCAAAAGAGGTGTGAATTTATATTTAACTCTATTGTGATTATTGTTGTTTTCTTTTACCAAAGTTTATGTTTAACAAATTCATGCATTGTCTGATTGTGTATTCCTTGCATTGTTTAATTTTAAATTCCGAAAGTTCTGTTATCTCTTTTAATCTTTCCATTGTTTGGAAAGGAATTGTAATGCTTGTTTGTCTTTATGAATTGTTTGTGAAATAAGAATTTCCATTTGAATGCTTGGAAAATAAGATTTTCCATCTGTAGTGTGTAGGATACTGCTCCTTCATTTATACCTACTTACTTTCAGCTTTTATGCAATGGCTAGGGCGATACACCACAATATTATTATTGAGTGTGGAATTGGTTGACACAAATATTATACATTGTTTGACGAAGGAGTTGGTTCCATATACATGATTGTTTACCTCTGTGAAATCGGTTGTGTTTTAGTGTTTTGGGAAAACATGAATTGTTTTCAAATCATTCCAATGATTACTTGAAAGTTAAATGTTATTCCTACTGGGCACCCCTTTTAAGGATGACGTGCTCACCCATTCCCACTTTCAGTTTCAGAGACAGATCAGAGTTGCGCAACGGAAGCTTCGAAGAGTTGAGTTCGTTAGTTGGTTAACTTCTGCTATGTTATTATGTTAGATATTCTATTTGTAAACCAAATGACTATTGTATATGTATCATTTGAGATGAGTTCTTGTATATATATTTTTCAGAGCGGGGCTAGTTTTTGAGTTAAGTTTTGTAGAAGATTTCTGAATTGAATGCTTAAATATATGATTTAGATCCTTAGTGCCTCTTTATTTAGTTAATCTCTTGGATTAGTCAGCTGCTAGCTTTGGGGGCGCTACACCCACATATCCTGTGTGATACTAGTTGCGACTAGAGTCGATTCTCCTTTAACCTAGGTTTTTCTAAAACCATTATAGGTTAACGACTTAAAGACTTCATTGGGATTCTAAAGCCAGACCCAACTATTTTCTCTGTAGTTGCGTGTTCTGATCTTACTTTGTTCTATCGTATTGAGTACTACCTTCTCTAAGATTTGCTCGAGATTTATCTATGATAGGTAAGATATAAAAAGTAATCACAAAGCTCTGCGTCTCATTCTTTGTGATTCCACAATAAATTCTTTTTACTACCATATAGTTAAGTTATTGTGAGGTGATTGATATTTTTAGGCTGTTCTTCGGGAATATAAGGACGGATTATCAATTGGTTCATTTTCACCTTGATTTATCAAAAGACGGAACAAAAAACTCGTAGGCATTTATGTGGGAGACAGATTTATCTATTCCTAATAGACTTTTCTGTGGGAGACAGATTTGTTTATCAAGTTTTCGACTTTGGGTCGTAACAACTCTTAGTTGTGGGTGAGATCAGCTAAGGGAATCAAGTGCGCAGAATCCCGCATGGTTCAAGAAGTGTAAGGGAACGCGACTGTACCTTGATCAGTGTGAGATTGGTTAGGGCTCAACTACATTCCAGTCCGAAGTTAACTTGTAGTAGGCTAGCGTCTGTAGCGGCTTAATACAGTGTGGTGTTTAATCTGGACCATGTCCCGGGGTTTTTCTGCATTTGCGATTTCCTAGTTAACAAAATTTATGGTGTCTGTGTTATTTCTTTTCCGCATTATATTTTATATATTATTGAAATATCACAGGTTGTGCGTAAGTTCAATCAGTTTTTGAATCCGGCCTTTGGGTTGTTGATTGAATTGATTGACACTTGAACATTGGTCTTTGGTACCGTTCAAGTTATTTTACACATTAATCAGGCTCACGGACTCTGTCTGTTTGATTTGCTGATTACTCTGTAAAACAGAGATATAACTCTTGGATATACTTTTCTAAAGATTGAGTCTGACTGTCTAGTTGATTCTCTTGAAAGTATATTGGAGTTTGTCCATATAGATTGTTAAGCGAAATATTGGGTGTGGTTGTTAGACCCCCGCTTTTTCAACTTCGGACTTGAATGTAGTTGATCCTTAACCAATTTCACACTGATCAAGGTACAGTCGCGTTCCCTTACGCCTCTTAAACCACGCCGGATTCTGTGCACTTGATTCCCTTAGCTGATCTCACTCACAACTAAGAGTTACTACGACCCAAAGCCGAAGACTTTGATAAACCAATCTTTATCACACAGAAAAGTCTATTGAATAGCTAAATCTGTCTTCCACAGAAATACCTACGAGTTTTGTTCCATCTTTTGATAAATCAAGGTGAACAGGAACCAATTGATACACCGGACTTATATTCCCGAAGAACAACCTAGTAATATCAATCACCTCATAATAATCTTAATCGTATGGTAGCGAAACAAGATATTGTGGAATCACAAATGATAAGACGAAGATGTTTGTGACTACTTTTTATCTTTCCTATCGGAGATTAAATATCGAGCAAATCTTAGAGAAGATAGTACTAAAAAACGATAGTATAAAGCAAGATCGGAACACGCAACTACAAAGAAAATAGTTGGTCTGGCTTCAGAATCCAAAGGAAGTCTTTAAGTCGTTAACCTACAGGGTTTTGAGAAAAACCTAAGGTTAAAGGAGAATCGACTCTAGTCGCAACTAGTAGCACATAGGAGGTGTGGGGATTAGGTTTCCCATTTGCTAGAATTCTCCCTTATATAGTTTTCAAATCAGGGTTTGCAATCTAAGTTACCTTGGTACCAAAGCATTCAATATTCACCGTTAGATGAAAACCTGATTAGATTCAAGCCAATATATTTTAACCGTTAGATCGTCTTTGCTTGTTACACACAAATGAAATGCACTTTCATTTAGGTTTAGGTAACCGTACCTAAACGTGTACACTTGGTTGGTTCAACAATAGTTAACCGAAGTTAGTCTTGCTCATATGGATTTAGTATAAACCTTATTCATCTTAACCACAACTAGTTCAAATGAATCAAATGAAACTAGTTTATAGAGTTGTTCAATTGTTTATATTCTCATAGAAGTATACAATACACAATTGAAGCAAAACCGATTTTGATTCACATGAATCAATCATGAACATTATAGCCACGGTTTGCAAAAGATTGCATTCCTTAATATATAAATGTATTAGTTCATGAACAAATCGATTTTAGAACATAACCTACTCAAGTATGCAGATGGGTACGCATACCTAAGTAGCCGGACTAAGTTTGGGTTCGCCGGTATGCGAATGGGTACGCATACCACCAAACTCAGTTAAATCCCAGAACTTGAAATTCACGCCAATACAGTACGCATACCGGTATGCATACAAAGTTCCCGGACTTCCATTAACCAACCAGTACGCATACGGGTATGCATACCATGGTTCCCGGACTTTGAATAACATGCAACAGTGGGCATACAAGTACGCATACTGTGCTATATCCAATCATGGTTATTTGTTCTAAACTCTCATTTCAATCATTGAAACATTCTTAGAAGACGACAATAGCTGTCTCATACAAACTATTTGCTTCAAAGCAATTTTCAAGTGATCGAATGATCAATACGAAATATTCCGAGTCTACATCAAATGACTGTCTCACACAAATCATGTAAGATGTTACCAGACGATTTTCACATGATCATCTTTTGACTTTCGTCAAGAATATAAGATGAACTTGGTTAAAGCGAAATCTTACCAACACATATTTCGAGAAAGAGTTAAACTCAGCTCGAAACATCAAATGTGTATAATCTGAAGTCTATATAGCTATACTTTTGTCTCAAGAAGGAGATAGAGTAGATAGACTTCTGAGTGATAGATGAGTTCAAGTCTCCACATACCTTTTGTTGATGAAGTTCCACAAGCTCCCCTTAGTAGTTCTTCGTCTTCAATCGATGAACGCCGTGAAGTCTAAGCTCAATTATACATTCTATCCTAATCCGAGACTTAGCTATAAGTAGACTAGAAATCAAGACTTATAGTTTTGACAACTAAACTTGGCAAACAAGCTTGAGATATCAACGCTTGCGAGTTCGACCGAGCAGTGCTCTAACACACTGAATATCAAGGAAACTAGGACATGATTTGGATAACACTCTAATTTATAATATTAAGGAATAAAATGGAAATTAATATAAGTCACAAACCCTCACTTACAATTCTCTCTTTTCTCCCAAATTATCTCATTTAACATAAGAAAATTCAACCCCTCTTACTGACCTCTCTTGCCCCTTATATAGGCATAAATGTTAATGGATTACAGCTCACTACTTAATTCATTAATAGTCACACTTTTCACGTGATCTTCGCTACTCGAAGAATGACACTAAAATTATCCTTCCTCGGCGATTTCCCTGGCGACTTTCTAGGATAGCTGTCGGTTTTCCTCTTACGGTTGCTCATTCTCGTTACTTGACCATTCTGCTTCGTCGTATTGTTGTTCATTTACCGCTTCTTTCCCTCGTACCATATACTCGTAAGGGAGTCATCTTCGCTGTATTGAGCATAAGTATGAGTAGACTGATAATTATACTACGAACTCAAGTTTGGACTACTTCATAACCAAAATTAAACTCTTTGAGTTTAGCACCGTAAAAAACTAGACATTTTTTCTATGTACTGAGGAGGAATACTATCAAGATTTATCAAGGGAGAACTTTCAAATTATGGAAACTCTCTATATCGTATTTCAAAATTCTAGATATTATCATGAGCCAACTTTGGTTTTGCGTGACTGGAGGAGACATTACAGTCCATCGGCTGGAGCTGAGAAAATTGTCTAAGACCTCTCAATTTCCTAGTAATTGGCATTGGCATGCAGATCAACAGATTTATCACTTAAAAGAACCAAAACCAAACCCAAAAGTAACTAGCTGTTGTTAGTGCCCAAAGGCCCAGGATAAAACTCAAGTGAAAACTACTACTACACCCATTTTTCAGATTTTTACACTAAGAAACCCACGCCTAGAAAAGTTCTTCTGGGTTAAAATTTCCGTCACACCTATAGTTTCTGAAATTATTTTTCTTCTTATTCTCTACTATGAATTTATTAATTCCTTTTCTTCTTCTTCTTCTTCTTCTCTACTGTGAATTTCTTTACGCCAAATTTCTAATTTCAGTTTCCACAATCCAAAACAATTGATGTGAAATCAGATCGAGAAACTATTGATGTGGTTGGGAAGATAATTGTGGCTGCTGTAATCGGATTCACATCAAAATTCGCAAGTTAGGGATGATTAAAGGGTTTGAATTTGGTGTTGTTTCAAGAAAGAGGTGAAGCTGTTATCAGATTCACACGAAGAAGATTAGGGTTTACTGGTGACCGTTAATTGAATAGCAGGGAGAAGAGATGGCTGTAATGGAACCGAAGATGAGTTATGATGAATTTGGTTTTACAGCAAGGAATTAAACTTGAGAAATATAATTCGAGAAGATCTGGAAGTGGTGGAATCTGGTGGTGTTGTATTGGGTCAAGAATAGATAAAGGAAGGAATTTAATTTGGGGGTTCGAATTAAATATGTTAATTGAAGATAGTAATAAATCAGAAAGAAGAAGGAGATGGACCCGAGTATGTGATAGAATTGTTGTTGATGTTGATTGAATTGTTGCTACTGTTGAGTTTGAAGTACAAGATGTGCAGAAGTTCGATATGAGATTTGAAGAGCAAGACAAGATGATTCAGAGTATGAAGCGGATATTGAACACTGGGTTCAACTTCTAATCTAGTGGTGAGTCTGTGCTCGAATTGCAGAAATGGTGGTGGATGGTTGAATTGATGTAGCAACTAAGAAAAATTTATGTTGGTTGAAACTCTGCTGGTGTATGAATTGAAATGAACTAGATGAATGTTAGGAATTCGTACAGGTGAAGACCAAAATAAAGGCCTGCATTCGGCCGGAATAGCACCAGAAAACAGACAGAACTCTGCCATATTTTCTTGCTAGAGAGTTAAAAATTGGAGTTGATATTGATCTGGGATTTTTGTTGGTGACTGAGAGATGAAACGGAGAATTTGGTGTTCAAGGCTTTAGCTGTTGCAGTGAGTGGTTTGTGTGATTTCTGTTGATAGAATTAAATAGGTGTGGTTGAATAATCTGTTATGCAGTTGTGGAATTGGTTGCATAACCTGTAATGCATCTACAAAAATTGTAGCATAGCTTGTTGATGCAGGTGTATCCTTACTCCTCTTAGGAACTTAGTAAACCTCAAGCTAAGTTGAGGGAAGAATCCTATATTAGGAAAGAAACCTTATATGGGCAGAATTCCTAGTTAAGAAAGAGTTTTGTTTTAGGAAACACTCTTAGTTTAGGAAATCGATTCCAAATAGAAGACCTGGTCGGCTGAGTACGATGAAGTCTATAAATAGAGAGGTTTGGTTGTTAACTAAATACACAGACCTAGAGAAAAGATTGTATACAAATACTTATGTTAAGCTTAGCAAAAAATTTAGGGTTAACTACTGTTTAGAGATATTGTGATAGTAACAAAGAGAGAATTGTAAATCGTTTTCTTGTTCATAATCTAGAGTAGATATATTTCTTAGAATCATTACTTTGTGTTCTGTTTTCTAAGTTTCTGTCTATTGTTATTCTGAATTCCACCTCTATAATAATAGTTACCAAGGTATAGAGATCATACGTACCAAGTTGGCATCACGAGCAAGGTTAGTTTCTAGGTTAAATCCCTGTGCTTTATGGTTTTCACTAGATCTCTCTAGGTTAAGCTTGGTGAGGTACTCGAGAAGCGAGAAGACGTTAGGAGAACAAGGGGATCAAGGATGACGAAATCAGATGATGATCCTAAGTAACGCGAACCACAATCTATGAAAGAAAATATGGGTACGCTACAAACAAACATGAAGTCGATTCAAATCACCCTTGAAGAATTGACTGAATGTATTCGTTTTCATACACCCAAGCTGAAGACGAAGAAAAAGATTACACCTTCACCAGATGCTTCGGAAGAAGAGGATGAGGATGAAGATGAAGATGAAGACGAAGAAGAAAAATAAGAAGAGGAAGATGAGGATGAAGAAAACAAGTAAAGCGAGTTTCTTAAAAGTCATACATCAACTTAACTTCATGGTAAGAATCTGAAAATTGATTTTCGTGTTGATATTCCACTTTATGATGGGAGTGTCGATGTAGAAAATTGGATGATTAGATTGAACGTATAGAGACGATTTTTTTTTTATTTGAATATGGTTCAAAGGAAAAGATTTCTTTCGCGGCATTGAAGCTACAAAAGCATGCTCTAACCTGGTGGAAAGCTTATCAAAGACAAAACCTAGGTAAGGGAGTATTGTCATGGAAAAGATTCAAGGCATTTGTAAGGAACACAGTTTTATCCAGTTGGATACCTTGAGGTGAGATGGTTCAAGTGGTACAACTTGAAGCAGTCATACAACCAAACCGTGCAAGAATATACTTCGAAATTTTAGAATCAAGCTATGGTTTTGGATTTAGACTTGGAAGATCATGCTATCTATATGAAGTATATTTCCGGGTTTCATGAGTATATACAGAAGGAGTTGAAGATGTTTTCAGTTGATAATATTGCTGAAGCAAGTACAAAAGCTAATGCCATTGAAGACAGGCTTAATAAATCTGATTCAAAGGGAATTACTAAGGGAAAATCTGGAGGTGCCACTGTGAAAGGAGGTGAAAGGAGCAAAGAAGAAGGGAAGTCTAGTGATAAGGAAGGTTTGACTTGCACCCATTGCAAGCAAACATGTCACGTTATCGACAAGTGTTGGGTAAAGAACCCGCATCTAAAGCCCAAAGGGTTGCAGAGGAAAGAAGCCAAGAAGGCAGCACTAGTCGCTCAAACTCCAAAGGAAGTCCACAGACTAACTGAACCCAATTCAAAGCTCTCTCTTATGACAGGGGCAAAAGAAAGACCTTCAAAAGATGATCTTAATGAGCGACTCTTCACAGTAAAGATGCAAGTCAAAACATCACTAGTCGATGTTGTTATTGACCCGGGAAGTCAGAAGAATTTACTTTCAAATTATTTGGTGCAGAAGTTAGGATTGAAGACTTTCAAACATCCAAAACCATACCCTTTAGGATGGCTTCAAAAAGAAGGGGGCTTACAAGTTATACAGCAGTGCACGTTCAAATTTTCTCTAGATGAGTCATACATTGACGAAATTACATGCGACGTAGTTCCTTTGAATGTTTGTCAGGTAGTACTAGGTAATACTTACTCATGGGATAGAGATGCAACTCTACACAGGAGGGAACAAAAGTATACCTTTACCAAAGATGGATAAATTTTTGTGATTCGGGCTATAGATTCTCCTCTTGAGGGAGCAAGCATGATCACAGCCATTCAGGCTAAGCGGTTGGTGAAAGCTAGATCAAAGTTCATTCTCCTTGTGATCCCTTCTCTTGAGGAGAAGCCGAGTAGAGTTTGTTTGGAAGCCTTGACTGCATAACAATAAGGAGATCTAGAAAGGTTGAAGTACAAGGATTTATTTTCGTATGTCATGGGGTTACTGCCAAAGAGGAGTGTGAAACATGAAATTATGTTTACCGGATAGAGTTCTCTTACTAATGTAGGTCTTTATCGCACGTCCGTAGAGGAATCTGATGAGATTAAGAAACAAGCCTAGGAACTTCTAGAATTAGGAATGATAGTGCCAAGTGCTTCACCTTTTGGATCAGCGGTATTGTTGGTACCAAAGAAAGATGGAGGCTGGCGTATGTGTATTGATTATAAATCATTGAAAAAAATCACCATCAAGAATCGTTATCCTCTACCTAGGATAGACGATATGATGGATCAGTTGGAAAAAGCTCGAGTCTTTACAAAGTTAGATTTCAAATCCGGTTACCATCAAGTGAGGGTCTGAGAAGATGATACATGGAAGACCGTTTTCAAAACCAAACAAGGCTTGTTCGAATGGTTGGTGATGCCTTTTGGTTTGTGTAATGTTCCAGCGAAGTTTATGCGTTTAATATATGATTTGTTACGACCTTTTATGGAAGATTTTGTGATAGTATACTTGGATGATATCCTCATATACAACAGAACTTGAGAAAAGCATCTCATTCACGTTGAGAAGGTGTTTAAAGTATTATATGAAGGCCAGCTGAAGTTGAACGGAAAAAAGTGTGAGTTTGGAAAAGAGGAGTTGGTGTATCTCGGATTTATCGTTGGTGGTGGAAAACGGAAGATTGATCCAAGGAAGGTTGAAGTGATCACTAAGTGGCCTAGACCTAGTACTGTAACTGAAATCATGAGTTTCTTAGGGGCTTGCACATACTTGCGTAAGTTTATCCGGCATTTCTCGACTATTGCAGGACCACTACATGGTTTAACGGGAGCTAAGGAAAAGTATGAATGGAAGCAAACCCATGAAGATGCTTTTCAGTTACTAAAGAAAAAGATTTCAGAAGCACTAGTGTTGGCATTGCCTAACTTACAACATACTTTTGAAGTTGAGACCCACGCTTCTAACTATGCAACGGGAGGAGTGTTGTTGCAGGATAGTAAACCAGTGGAGTACCATTCAGAATTTTTTTAAGTTGCTATTAAGAACTATGCACCTTATGACAAAGAATTTTATGCTTTATATCAATGTATCAAGCATTGGCGAGTGTATCTCTTAGGTAAAGAAGTAGCGGTACATTCAGATCACAAACCATTGGAGTATCTACACGCACAGACGAAACTACAACAAGCCCGACACATGAAGTGGATGTCTTACTTGATGACTTTCAACATTCTCATTAAGTACAAGAAGGGAGTAACAAACAAGTTGGAAGATATGTTGTCTCATCTACCAGTTCGAGCATTAATGGTGGCCATGAGAATTCAACCGATTGTTTCTCAAGAGTATGCAGAGTCATACGCATCTAGCAAAGACTTCAAGAAGGTGTTAGAAGGTGTAAAGAGTGGTTTGAAAGGTGAGTTTGAACTCCGGGATGGATTGTTATACAATGGTCAATTACTTTGCATTCCAGAAGATGAAGATCGTTTACAACGATTGAGAGAGGCACACACATCCCGAGTTGCTGGACACTTTGGGATGAATAAGACTCTTCTTAACCTTCGTCGTTATGTCTTTTGGCCAAAGATGCAAGATGATGTGACTAAGTTGCTTAGAGGGTGTAATTTGTGCAGCACATCTAAACCTTCCAACAGGAAACGTGGGTTATACCTACCATTACCAGTACCATCAAGGCCTTGGGATAGTATTTCTATGGATTTTCTTGGTGGGTTACTGAAGACCAAGTCTGGTTATGATTACTTGTTCGTTGTGGTCGACCGATTCAGCAAGATGATTGCATTAATTCCATGTACAAAGACGGTAACGGGAGATGGTGCAGCAAAGCTCTTCTTTGAGCATGTGTGGAAGCATTTTGGTTTACCTACTTTGATTATTTCTGATAGGAATAGTCGATTCCTTGGTCATTTTTGGGATTCTTTATGGAAGATGATGGACACTAGGTTGAAGAAGAGTACAACTTTTCATCCACAAACAGACGGACAAACAGAAGTGGTCAACAGGACCATGGTTCACATGTTAAGGGGATATAATTCAAAGCATCCTAAAACTTGGGATGAGAGTTTACCATATCTACAGTTTGCTTTCAATAGAGTAGTTCACAGTTCTTCGGGGAAATATCCTTTCGAGACATGTTATGGTTACTTACCACCTAGCTCTTTTGATCTAGTATTTTCTAGTGATACCTCAATGGGGGGAAAGGAAGGAAGTGAACGACAAAAGGCACATAAGTTCTTGGAAAGGATATCTTAGATTCACGCGACTATTGAAGCACAATTAAAGAAATCACAAGCCAAATACAAAGCAAAACATGACAAGCATCTTGTGCCTTATAATTTCGGTATTGGTGACTTGATATGGTTAAAATTAGGTAAGGAGCGACTGAAGGGGGAAGGTAAGAAGTTAAAGCCATTGAGATATGGACCGTTTCGTATTCTCGATCAGATTGGTGACAATGCCTTTCGTATGGATTTACCACCTTATCTAGGAATGTACTCGGTTATAAATGCCGAATACTTGAAGTTGTTTGAACCACCATTACTAGATGATGACGGCGACGACACTATGATCTTAACATGAGTAGAAGACTTATGGTTTGATAGAGGAACCACTCAAGGAAGACTGCATATTGGAGCGAAGAGTGACCAAAACATGACAATGAGAGAAAGAAGATTTTCTAATTGGATGTAAAGGTCAAGTTCCCAACAAGGCCCAGTGATTTAACAAGGAAAAAGGGACTCTTGAGTTCCCTAACCTTCATTTTTAACTTTCATAAGAGTTCAAGTTCTTAAAAGGGGGACCCATGATACAGGTGTATCCCTACTCCTCTTAGGAACTTAGTAAACCTCAAGCTAAGTTGAGGGAAGAATCCTATATTAGGAAAGAAACCTTATTTGGGTATAATTCCTAGTTAGGAAAGAGTTTTGTTTTAGGCAACACTCTTAGTTTAGGAAATCGATTCCTAATAGAAGACCTGGTCGGCTGAGTACGATGAAGTCCATAAATAGAGAGGTTTGGTTGTTAACTAAACACACAGACCTAAGGAAAAGCTTGTATACAAATACTTGTGTTAAGCTTAGCAAATAGTTATAGGGTTAACTAATGTTTAGAGAGATTGTGAGTGTAACAAAAATAGAATTGTAAATCGTTTTCTTGTTCATAATCTAGAGAAGATATATTTCTTCGAATCACTACTTTGTGTTCTGTTTTCTAAGTTTCTGTCTATTATTATTTTGAATTCCGTCTCTATAATAATAGTTATCAAGGTATAGAGATCATACGTACTACTTGTTATGCAGTCCAGAAAATGGTTGCACGTTATGCATCAACTTATTTGTTAGTATCGAAACCAACAATAAAAAAAGACTGCATTACTTGTCATGCACCTACAATAATATCTGCATAACATGTCATGCAGTCGTGAAAATGGATGCATAACCTGTTATGCATCTATAAATATGGCTGCATAATGCATTATGCATCAACTTTTTCTGTACGCACTAAAATCAACCAAAACAATGGCTACATAACGTGTAATAGATGCATAACTTGTTATGCAATCGAGAAAATTGTTTCATAATTCGTTATGCGTCTGCTTTTTCTGTTGGATTCAGGCATATACATCGTTTTAGTGGCCGCATAACCAAAATAATTGATGCATAAACAAAAATATGGTTGCATAAGGTGTTATACATCTTTTGTGGTGTATGCATATTGTGTTATGCATCTGTTTTGGAGGCTGCATAACGAATATGTAGTTAGTTTTCGAAATTTTTCCCTAAAATGATGATCACCTCCGATTTTTTCGTGAAAAACAAAAATTTGATATTGTTGCTTGTACTCGTTGCCTAGTTCTCTTTAAAAGATTTCCAATGATATAAAATTTGTAAATTCCAAGGCGCGGTTTTTTAGATATGTTATATCCAAGTTGCTTTGACAATTATACCCCTGAAAAAATTAGGATGCATAATCCGTTATGCAGTCATTGTTAAAAATTTCATATAATTATGGGTGTCACCGAATCTAAAAATAATTTTGGGCTTGACAATGAGATTTTTTTTTTTTGGGCCTAAGCCTAAGTTTCCCAAAACTCAAAAGAAGGTCAGAGATATTTTGGTAATCACAATTTTGTGTTGTGTTTAAAAAAATAAATAAGCCCTAGCATTTCCATCTGGTGTTCCAGAGAAAAAGAAAAGGAAGAAAATGGAAGTGAGGCCGCTGGTGTTCAAAATTCCTTACAGAAAACTCTCTGAAAGAATTGTTCATCGGAAATTGGTTGTTGTTGTTATGCATGTAATTTTGTGTTTGTATGGGAAGCATCATACATATCATGGTGTAGATCACAGAAACCACACTACAAAATCAACAACACAACGATTTCTCCTCTCAGTGTTTAAACATGTGGTTTTGGGTTCTCATCTCCCACAATCTCCAGAAACCTCTACCTTGTGATTCGATATGCTGAAGCCGTGAAATATTTTCTTTCCCACAATTGCACTTGAAGAAGTATGTTGTCTCTCTTTACAGATTTCTGTTTTTTGTTATGCATTTTTTGATTGTGTTTTAATGAATTTTACAGGTTCCCAATAATTTGAAGCACAACTGCCTGAAACTTATGAAATGTTGCGGTGCAAATGTTGCATATATGGGGAGGAGGAGAGCAGAAGCTGGGGAGATCCACATAGATAAAATCTCTCACTGTTTACATTATAGTATTATTAAATCTCTTGATGTTGTAAATCAACATCTTCCAACAAGAAACTCAATGATATTGTAAATGCATATCTTCCAAAGTTGTGTTTGTAAGTTTACGAGGAAATGGCTCTCTAAAATTCACTTACAATTTTTTTTTTTGAAGATGATCTAATTATCTCCTTAATTGATAATCCATTTCGAATCCATTTATTCTTCTTATGATAATAAGATCATTCAAGTTCCAAAAAAAATGTAAATACACAGCTCATAGTTTCCTACCATAAAAACATACTTCTTACGTTTCGAAAAAATAAGTTTGGTTTTCATTATTAGGTAACCTGTTATAGGTGCGGAAGAAATCATTAGAGGGGCTGATATAATAGGACAAAAATGGTCATTACATGGAAATTTTAAGTGCCCCTTATCCAAATTTTTTTTGTTGACAATGACTAATTAACCCTTACATAGTTTAGTGTTGATAATCAAGTTTCACTTATAATTACTCTAAAACAAAACAAAATCAGATTTTAGAGTTAAAAAAAAAGTGTAGAGGAGCAAAAAAGAAAAACTTTTGTGATATTTTTTAAACCCTAGCTTTTGATTCACTCAACCAGTGGCTGAAAATGACCAGGTATACCTCTAACTTAGTTCCAATTAGCTTTTTGTTGCTCAAAATTATCTAAAGTACATAAAAAATCAAAACTTTTACATTTTCAGAGATACTTACGGTTGGAATTATTCATGTAACCAACTGTAGTTTGTAGTTACGGTTCGTAATTGATGAACTACCAACCGTAACTGGTTAAATTTGGGGAAAACCCAATCGTATAACTAGTTACGGTTGGTAGACAAATACTCGAGATGAACCGTAACTAATTAAGGTTTGTAATTTGAGGATCGAGACCAACCGTAACTAAACTATGGTTGGTATATCAACTACATGTTTGAACCGTAAACATCTATTTGAAAATAAAGTTTTGAGCCACAGAAATATTTACGGTTGATAATGGTTGATACAAATACAAACCGCAACTCCATTACGGTTGATAAGTTATAAGTCGTATAAATTTTGGAGACATGCAGGAAGAGTTACGGTTCGTAAAGGTGTTGTCGACACCAACCGTAAGTAAAGTTACGGTTTCAAAAAAAACAAAAACGTAACCGCACTTTCATTCTTAGATTTACTAATCTACGGTTGTTAATTCATCACCTACAAACCGTAACAACATCAATATTCAACTACGGTTCGTAATTGAATTAAAATCAACCGTAACTCACGTGAACTCAGAATTTTGAATTTCAATTTTTTCTAAAACCCTAATTTTAACCTAAATGGAACAAAATTAATAACTGGGTTTTTCAAAATATGCCTCATATAAATCATTCAAACCGATTAATCGAAGACGATGAATTATCAAGCTTTAATGGAGGTTGGCTATGGAGGTGAAGAGAAGATTAAGAAGAAGAAGACTGATTTAGGACAATTCCGTCTTTTCATATAAATCTAAAAGGATAAATTAGTCCATTTAAAGTTAAAAGGGTAATCTAGATAATTTACACTACCATTAGGACACCCCCTAACCAACTAAAGAGACATTATTATCATGGTTCAGCCTCTCTAATGATTCCTTCCGCCCCTGTAAAAGGTTAGTTTTTTAGGTATGTCAAAAAGATACGCTTTCCGTGGAAAGTCAAATGTTGTAAATTTACTACCTTACCCATATTAGGGGACCATTTCTCTCTCTTGTTTTTCTCTTTAAAATATCAAAGGGACCGCTTTTTATCCAAAAATAACTTTGGAAAAAACATGGAAAAGTGGCTTAAATGATTGAATTTCTTATTTTTTATGCAAAATCAAACAAACTTATCTTTTTGAAACGGAGGGAGTATGATTTATTGCTGCACAGAGCTTCAATGGCTCGAAATTACACACTATTGATCCTGTATCACTAAATTTCCACTAGTCTAGTTCGTCATCTAATCCTTTATAATCCTAAGTCATTCAAGCCCCCATATGGAATGGTAATATTACCCCCCTTCGCCACGTGTCGTTGGGTCTCTAATATTGCTCCATTCACTTCTAAATTTTTTCCACGTCATCACGTGAAAAAACGGAGGAAATTCTCTCCTCTAATACCTTTCAGGGTAAAAAAAAACGTAGGTAAAAAGAAAAACTAAAACAAAATCACAGCGAAAAAAAAAAATCTACACCAACCATCCTGATTCATAGAAAACAAACAAAATCACAAGGGAGAAAAAAAAAACTACAGCAACCATCATGATTCATAGAAAACTATGAATCCTAACGATTATAATGTCCCACAAAATCCAACAGCTGCTAGAAGATTTAGGCTTAATAGGTTACTCACTATGCCATTCTACGTTCAGTTGAGATGTATGAGGCTGCAAACACCAAAAGAAGCTAGAAGATTAAGGCTTGATAGGCTGCTTACTAAGCCATTGTATCTCCAGTTAAGATCTATCAGGCTTCAACACCATAACCAGGTAGCACACACTGATATTTTTGACGTCGAACCAGCAAATCATCAGAATTATAATCAAGCAGAACACACCGATATTCTTGATGTTGAACCAGCAAATCATCATAATTATAATGCCCCGGAAAATCCAACAGAAGCTAGGAGATTTAGGCTTGCTAGGTTGCTCAGTAAGCCATTTTATAGCCAGTTGAGATATATTAGGCTTCATCGCGATAACCAGGCATCACACATTGATATTTTAGGACCTGTAGTTCCTAAAAAAAAACATATACAAGTAAATCTTTGGTCCAGAGATGCAGAACACACTGGAAAAAGTTGCTAAGAAGATTACGAGATAAAAACAAACGAAAAGGTATAAACCTCCATGATTAAACTGCTGTATTCACTTATTTAAAAGTATGCATATATTCTGACATGTGGAATTTCTTAGCAGCTACATCCCAAGACATATCCGAACCTTCCAGGAAACGAGCCAAAACATTTGTTATGAGTTACATGAATGGTAACATGTCTTCACTAACAATATTATAGTGCATTCAACATATTGGCTACTGTGTAATTCATGATGTCAATATTGATTGAATATGTTTCCTTACCGAAGCCAGATATTCGACAATTATAACAATATTATAGTGCATTCAACATATTGGCTACTTTGTAATTCATGATGTCAATATTGATTGAATATGTTTTCATCATTAGGTGAACATGAGAGTAACAATAGTGAAAATCATGCTGGAGATTATGAATCAGACAAAGAGGAGGAATTCCCCTACACATGTGAGTGTTTTCAATTGAATATAAGAAATATGAGTTACTGCATGTCTAATCTAATCCTTTATTATCTATGTTCATCAGTGATGGAGTTGGCAAGGCATGATATTGGAGGTCCAACTGCAATATGTGGCCATTGTCAGGCAATGATGTGGGATGAAGAGAGGGTCAACAAAAGCCAAAAGAAACGACTACCAGAATTTTCCATTTGTTGTGGTAAAGGAGCTGTCAAATTGCCACTGCTACAAGAGGCCCCAGAATTTCTGCAAAATCTATTGCAATATATAGGTGGTGGGCAGCAAGCTACAAATTTCAGGATAAACATCAGGGCATATAATTCAATGTTTGCGTTTACCTCACAGGGTGCCCAAGTGACCAAAGGTCAGAACAATGGTACAACACCATGGGTATTTACAATGTATGGCCTTAATCATCACTTGATGGGAGCTTTGTTGCCACTTGATGGTAGACTACCTGCATTTCTTCAGCTGTACATTATAGACACTGAAAATGAGGTAAAAAATAGAATTAATGCTATTACCAATAAAAAGCAAGGAGAACAACAGGTTGAAAAATCAATGTCTGAATCTTCAATGACAGCGATAGACGAATATGGAAATAAAACCACAAAGTCATTGGATGAAAACATTGTTGCTGGCTTAATTACAATGCTGGACAACCACAATTGGCTTTGCCAGAAATTCAGAATGTGGAGAGACAGGTATGAAAAAAATGAACTAAGTAATGTTGAACTGCGTCTTATTGGTACCCGAAAAAGGGACGCAAAGCAGTACAATTTGCCAACTACATCTGAAATTGCTGGGATTGTGGTTGATGACCCAGAGTCAGATGGAAAAAAGGATATAATTATTCAGGAAAAAAGTGGCCTACTCCAGGATATATCAGAGTTGCATCCAAGTTACATGGCATTGCAATATCCACTGTTGTTTCCTTATGGGGAAGATGGTTTTCATCTTGATATTCCATATAACTATGAGGGAATACTATGCATTCAGATTACAACAAAGAGAAAATGAAGGACATACCCTACTCCGAGGAGGGCGACTATTCCAGCAGTATATAGTTGATGCTTATGCTACAATAGAGCAGAGCAGATTGCAGTGGGTTAAAAGTCATCAGAAAGAAATACGCTGTGACTTATACAACGGCATAAAATAAGCGGTAAGAGCTGGAGACACTAAACCTGGTACCGCAGGTCGAGTAATCTTTCCATCATCTTTCACCGGTGGACCACGATATATGATACAGCATTACCAGGATGCAATAGCAATTTGCAGAGAGTTAGGTCCCCCGGACTTATTTATTACATTCACATGTAATCCAAAGTGGTCGATTACATAAGCTCTCAAAATGTTCCCTGGACAAAAGGCAAATGAAAGACCAGACATAATCAGTCGCGTATTTCACATCAAACTCAAACAGTTAATGGCTGATCTGGTGGGAAGCAGACATTTCGGAGAAGTACGAGGAGGTATATTTCAAAATTGTGCATTTGGTACATTATAAATAGAATGAATTATATTAGCTGCAGATAATTGGTGACATATTAACATTTTATTTTGAAATTGCAGCACTTTACACTGTTGAATTTCAAAAACGAGGTCTGCCTCATGCTCACATATTGCTGTGGCTTCGGCCTGAGGATAAGCCAAGATCAGCATCACATATTGATTCACTTATATCAGCAGAAATTCCAAACCTAGTAACACAAAAGGATGCATACGATGCTGTTTGCCAGTTTATGCTCCATGGTCCATGCAGGAAAGCCAAGCCTAACTCTCCATGTATGTGTGGCAAAAAATGTACAAAGAAATTCCCAAAGAAATATAGCAACAAAACATATGTTGATGAGTCTGGATTCTTGATCTACAAAAGACGACATACTGATTGGGGACTTGAAAAGGACGGAATCATGTTAGATAATAAATGGGTTGTGCCATACAATCTCGACTTAATAATGAGATATGATGCACGTATCAATGTGGAGATCTGTAACTGCAAGGGCATGACTATTAAATATCTGTTCAAATACATCCACAAAGGGAATGACATGATAACGGCTATTATTGCAGTGTTTCCACTAAATAGCAGGAATTCCAGCAAATGTGATGCAGTAATTCCACCAAATAACAAGAATTCAAACAACTGCGATGCCATCGACACAATACCAAAAAAAAATAACGACGAAGTAAGTACATATCTTGAGGGCCGATATCTATCAGGTTGTGATCGTACATGGAGAACACTTGGTTTTGAAATTCATTATCGCAGACCAAGCGTAGAGAGACTACCATTGCATCTCTATGGAGAACAGTTAGTGTACCACGAAGATGACGATGATTTGAAAGATGTTCTAGACAACGCAGATCCAGATGCATCAAAATTCATTCAGTAGATAAAAGCTACTATGAACTTCGAAGATGCAAGAAAACTAACGTATGTGGAGTTTCCTAAGCATTGGAGGTGGGACCAAGGAAAGAAAACCTAGAAAGCAAGGCAAAAGGGAGTGGGAACGAAATTTGGGCGTATATACTATGTGCATCCCACTGCAGGTGAGAAATACTACCTACGGATTTTACTGAATGTGCAAAAAGGATGTCAGAGCTACGATGATATTAAAACAGCGGGCAACACAATACATCGTACCTTCAAATCTGCATGTTTAGCATTAGGATTGTTGGAAGATGACGGTGAATGACACCTTGCCATTAAGGAGGTTGCATAAATATATACAGGAAATAGACTACTGAAAATGTTTGTTATGATTTTGTTGAATTGCAAGGTAACAGAGCCTAAAAAACTGTGGGATTCCAATTGGGAAATTTTAGCAGAGGACATTCGTTACAAACAAAGACAGCTTTACAGAGATTCGGCACTGAAGTTAAGCGATCAGGTCTTGCAGAATTATACACTACAAGAAATAGAAAATATTTTCTGGAAACATAATCGAACTTTAAAGGAAGATGAATTTTCGGATATACCATACCCGGACATGTCTGAAATATATGTTCCCGAAAACAACTTGATTCATGAAGAAACGAACTATGATATTAATATTCTACTAACAGAAGCAGAGAATCTGAAAAAGGGATTAAACAAAAAACAAAAAATAGCATTCAACGAGATTTCGAAATCTGTTGAAGAAAATGATGGACGTCTGTTTTTTGTGTATGGAAGCGATGGAACAGGTAAGACATATGATGTGGGTTTTATGTTGTTGTAAAAAGTGATAAGTAGAGTTCGTTCAACTCGGACTTGTGAAGATTCGAGTTTTTAAATTTAATAAAAATATATACAAAAATATTACAAAGGGTGCGAGAGTTACTAGGACTCAGGATTCCACCAAATTTCATTCATGTGATTCAAATAATAATTCCAATCAATTATAGCTCAAATATTAAAAAATATGGACTCTTATTCTTTGCCAAAAGTAGATTTTTGAAAAGCAATAACTGTAAATCAAAAGCATGATGTATCAAAAATACATTGACCAAGCATACATCATCAAACAATATCACACCCATTCAATAAAAATCATAAATCAATTAAAAATCAATGCAAATAGTCATAAAAGAATTATTAGAATTACCACATGCGTGAAATAGGGCTTCCTCTGTCATCCATGTGTTGGGGTTTAGCTCCTCATATTAGAAATATGCTCAAAAGTTGATTTCATTGATCAAATAAGGTGTTTTTATTAGAAAGGATGAGCTATAGTTACAGAAAGCTTGTTGTAAGGAAGGTAATGGTCGCTGAAAGTATTAAGCAAAGACAGTCAAAAACGATAACAACTTTCTGTAGTTGAATATAAGACTGCTTTTGAGACGGTTCGGTGTGGGTCGAAGTTCTTCGTGTTCTTTGCGACTGTTCTGTGTGCGTCTTATGTTCTTCGTGTTCTTCAGCTCCGCACCAGCATAAAACAGCAGCAGGTAGCTTTCTGTTCGTCTTGATTTCTCACTCCTCAGCCCTTCTCAGCCCCCCAAACTCTCGACACCCCTTCTATATGACCCAACCCATCTAGTTATATCAAAAAGAGCGATTAAATCTCTCCAAAATCTTCCGAAATCTCTTTATTTCTCTTCACGGCAAAGTTGCGGCAATTTCTTGTTTTAGAATTTCCACGCATATCTGGGATTTCCTTTTGATTCTAAACTCTTCCTTAGATATATATTAAGCTTTGGGAAGAAAATCTTTCCTTTAATCTCTCTAAAATTTCCTAAAATCGGTCACACACGTGACTTTCCATATTTTGCTGTTGAGATCAAAACCCGTCGATTGAGCCCAGTTTAATCGATTTCAACACCCATGTTAGATTCCTAGACCCATAAGGAGTCTACCCTATGAAAATCAGAGGTTTAATCGACCTTAAACTCCTCCAAATCACTACCACCAAAACTGCCAGAAAACAACCTTCACGTTTTTGGTTTCCCACCCAAATTCAGAATTTGAACGTGAAGGGGAAAGGTTACCCCTTATTCAATGGTCGCCCCTTATCCGTTGCTGGAGTCCTCATAACACTCGTCCCTTGGGTTGCATTTATCAACTTTTCGAGCCAATTTCGCCGCAAAAGCTTATTTCTCCAAAAAACACCTACAAAGAGATAAAATAAAAAAATAAGTACAAAAATGGGTACTAACATTATACACAATAGAGATGAAAATAGACACATAAATGCGTCTATCAACATCCCTCTGGAGAACCCTTATTGCTTCACTCCGTTCGCAGGGTAAAATCGTACTAGCAGTTGCTTCTTCGGGTATAGCGTCGCTACTACTACCAGGTGGTCGTACAACTCATTCTAGGTTCAAAATTCCATTGAAACTGAATGAAACATCATGCTGCAATGTGTCTAAGAAATCACCTCTGGCCGACTTATTGTGTAAAGTAGATTTGATTATATGGGATGAAGCACCTATGATACACAGGAATGCACTTGAAGAAGTTCAAAGAGCTCTTGCTGATTTAATGATGGAAACGAATAAAGGTAAGTTATTATTCGGAAAAAAAACATTGGTGCTAGGGGGTGATTTCCGACAAATTCTACCTGTGATTGAGGAAGGAACAAGAGAAGACATAGTAAATGCTTCTATAAGTAAATCAATATTATGGAAACACTTCATAGTTTTTGAGCTTACAGAGAATATGAGACTATCCACCGGAGATACAACCCAGGACAAAAGGGATGAAATAGAGGAGTTTGCAAAATGGATACTTGATGTTGGGAACGGTAAGGTGTCATCAATTAGCTTGGATGGATCAGAAGACAGGGATTGGATACAGATACCGTCGGATTTACTAATTGATTATAGAGAAAATCACATTCAAACAATAATAGACACCATGTATCCAGACTTTATAAACAAAAGATTGGAAAAGGAATACCTTGCTGAACGGAGTATACTGGCGCCCACAAATGAATGTGTACACAAAATAAATTCACATATGTTATCATCTGTACCAGGTAAAGAATATACCTATTTAACTTATCACACTAATATACTATTCTGTTTGCACTTGAAATATTATTATTCACATGCCATATCATCTATACCAGGGGAAGAGCGTACATACTTAAGTGCAGATTCAATTGGACCAGAATTGTCAGAGTATCACTCGAGTGTTGTTTTTTACGACAAAGAATTTCTTAACAAACACGAGGAATCTGGAATGGCAAGCCACAAGTTAACTCTAAAAGTTGGAGTACCAATTATGCTTCTGAGGAATCTTAGCAACGCAGATGGACTATGCAACGGAACAAGGTTAATTGTGAACCATTTGGGACAAAGATACATAGAAGCGGAAGTACTGACAGGTCCAGGTACTGGTAATACAGTTTTCATCCCGCGAATAGTTATGACTACACCTGAAACAAGTTTGCCATTTATTCTTCATAGAAGGCAATTTCCAGTAAGAATTTGCTATGCCATGACAATAAATAAGAGCCAGGGACAAAGCCTACCAAATGTGGGGGTTTACTTGGAGGAACCTGTTTTCTCCCATGGCCAACTTTATGTGGCAATTTCAAGAACCACTAGAAGACAAGGCTTGAAAATATTGATAAAAAAAAACGGTGACGAACCAGACGGGTATACACAGAATGTTGTGTTTGAAGAGATATTTCAAACTCTCCGTAATTAGATACATTTGGTGATTTACTTCCTACATAGTTGTTTAGTTATATTTGAAATTTCCAGATGTTTAGTTATATTATAAATAGAATCTTTTGGTTATCAAGTTTCAATTAGCTGTCTTTTATTCCAAAGAGCTCTAATTCTAAAAGACTGCAATTTATTTAGTTAATTAAAGTCTGCAATTTATTTAAAATTACAAAACTTATCACCTACATGTTGCCTAATAGGGTAAGAAGTGCCAATTTACAATTGCTCAAGTTTAGACTGCCAACCAACACTTATGACAACAATAAAAGTATCAAGATTTCAGAAGAATACAACAAAAATAGATACCATTGTTTCTCTATATGATCTTAATGGGTATAACACTTCCAATGTTCATTGCTTAACCATTAAACTTTGTATATAAGACATTGACATGATCATATGAATGCTATTGTGATTATGTATGGGTATGAGTGAAGATTTCATCCTAGGAAACAATGTTTTACATTCGTTTAAAGGAAGTAAGTTTATAAACTCGTTTTGTGAATCGAAAGGGAAATCGCTAGGCTTATTGGTATTGTTATTCATTGCAAATCTATTTTGAATTACCAATATGTGTGTTTAGTATAACCGCTCATAAACTTGTTTACGTATCTTGGTAAAACTATTCACAAGGCCTGACTTATGTATTGGTATGACTTTTATTAGTGAAACCGATCTTAAGTAATCACTCAAGATGGTATGATCGATGCCTTGTAAATAGCAACTTTTATCTAGTCATTGGGGAACCGATCCTAGTAAGAGGTGCAACAAATTTGCAAGAGGGAATCGATCCTTGTAAGAGGTGCAACACATTTTTAGTAGATGGGGGAACCGATCGTATGAACATGTGCAGCAAGTTTGTAGTTTTGGGGGAACCGATCCTATGGACATGTGCAACCGAATACAGGTAGTTACCATAAGTTGTGGGGAACCGATCCTAGTACCTAGTCAACCGAATTTTGGTAACTAGCATGACTATGCACATTACTCACATGGAGGTAGAACCGAACTTGTTTTGGTAGAACCGAGAAACCCATAATTGGTGATTTGATAGGATAATCAATCACATAGTTCTTGGAATTCAGACGAACCAATTCTAAACTTTTTTGGAAGTGTGGCAAATCGTTTCCAAGATTGTAAGTATGAAAAATGATTTACAAAGTAAAAGATGTCGACATACTTTGAACATGTGCAGTAACTCTTATCATTAATTGTTCAAAGATATTCCTTAATAGCTAAAGGAGAATCCCAGGATCGAAATAAATCGAGAATATTTTATTTAAGGTTTCTTAGTTTTTATATGCTATTTAATATTCATCAATTAAATGCATATCTTTAGAAA
This sequence comes from Papaver atlanticum, assembly GCA_023531105.1. Taxonomy (NCBI): domain Eukaryota; kingdom Viridiplantae; phylum Streptophyta; class Magnoliopsida; order Ranunculales; family Papaveraceae; genus Papaver; species Papaver atlanticum. Next base: position 163,649 of record JAJJMB010006544.1, on the reverse strand, counting down.
ATAATAATTAGTAATGTGTATTTATTGATTATAGATTTTTCTATTGGGATTTCGGTCAATATTTGGACAGTGCATTTCCAGGAATTATGAAAACCGATTTTTTGTTTATTGTATATCTTTGAGAATATTCGGTTTTGGAAATTCCTTGGTGTCCAAACTTCCTTGTCTATAAATATTGAAGTTTGCATTTCTAGTAAACTAATCCTCAGAGCCAGCAAAACTACCTAGTTGTGTTGTTACTGGTGGAGCCGCCTAATTAGGCCAAATGCCGCTCAGTTTAAAGACTTCTTTGGGATTGAGAAGCTCTATTAGTACCGTTGGTGGGACACTAGATAATTGCGGTTTATTATTAGTTTTCGATTGATTTGATTGACTAACGGTTGCTGAAATTTGATTGCACCTAGTTTGTTTATGCTTGAGAATCTTCTCTTCTGATATAAGATTCACTCAAACTAGATCGAAGTTTCGACGGGGATCTTTAGACTGTTTGTAGATTTAAAGACGTCTTGTGATAATCCAACGTTAACAGACTCCGTTCTGTGTGTGATTGATCACAAGAGATTCAAGTTGATTGTGTGCAGGTGCTGATTGAAGATTAAAGAAGATTTGAAGACAAGAAGACTTTTTGGGTTCATAATCTTTGGTGTGCACAATACTTGTTGTGGCTGGAAAGGGATCCAACTATAATCGGTTTATCTTTGTGATAGATTTGATTGATTAGTTGAGTAGATCGGCATTAATACACTTCTTTGTAATTAATAATATTGATTGCATAGTCTAACAATTACTTCGGTAGTTGTTGAGATGTTGATCTAAGGACCCGACAAAGGAGTTTATTGGTTAAACGGAAGAGCCTTTGTCAAACTCAAATCACGTTGTTTGAAAAGAGTTGTTACCGAACAGATTTGTTGTTCCTTTACTGTTTGGAATACGAACCAAAGGAATTGTTCCAAGTGCGTGACTTATTAACAAGTTGGAGGCGCAGGGATATTGAGGAAACTAGGTGAACTATAGGTTTAGTTGCTCGGTCTCAACTATACGAAGTTGGTTTGATTTTGTATAGCGGCTTAATTCTGAGAGTATTCAATTTTGGACTAGGTCCCGGGGTTTTTCTGCATTTGCGGTTTCCTCGTTAACAAAATCTTGTTGTGTCATTTACTTTTATTTTCCGCAATTATAATTGTTGTTATTATAATTTAAAGTAAATTATACAAACGTTAATTCCTATTTTACTTGATAGACAATCCCTAGAGTTTGGTTAAGTATGAACCTATTATCAAGTAAACATACTTCGTTGTTGAATTGTCTCGATCTTGTATCCATAGTCAATCACACAAGTTATCTTGTTGTCGTATTGTCTCGATCTCGTATCCATAGACGACCACACGAAGTGTGAACCGATTAGTTGTATTGTCTCGACTCAGTCTATAGACAACAAGGATTACCGATTAGTTTTATTTTTATTTAAATTAAGTATTTACCGATAAATTTATTGTTTGTAGCTATGTAGTTTATTTCTAAGCAAATTTGATTACCTAGCTACAAAATAGACATCTAGAATTTTCAACTAACTGATTAGTTTTATTTTTATTTAAATTAAGTATTTACCGATAAATTTATTGTTTGTAGCTATGAAGTTTATTTATAAGCAAATTTGATTACCTAGCTACAAAATAGACATTTAGAATTTTCTATTTGTGGACACAATTTAAATATAGGCCAAGAATAGTACTAGCGAAATTTAATATATGTCACTGATTTCCAAGTAAAATTTTCTAGTTACAGAATACGATGGAAGGATCGACATCCACACAATCTGCCAAACGAGATGCTTTTCATGCATATTGCACTGTAATGGCTGATGGTAAAAAAAATGAAGTGTAATTTTTGTGAAAAGGAAATATCTTCTGGTATTTCACGCATAAAATTGCATTTAGCACAACAAAGAGGTACAATTTCCCCGTGCATGCATGTGCCGCCTGAAGTGAAAAATATTGCTAAAGTTGCACTGGAAGAAAAAAGAAAAGCAAAAAGGAAAAGAAGAGCAGAATCTGATAAGGAAGATTCAGAACAAGTGTATCATAATGAGCCATGGAACCCTGTGTGTGGTATAGATGAAGAAGAAACAGATTTTCATGCAGAAGAAGAACAAACCAGTCACACAAAAGAAAAAGACTAGGTTTTTAAAGAACCTTTTTGGACGAAAAAATAAGAATATTCATGCCGGAGAGGGTACATCGCACGGTCCTCGGGCCTCTACATAAATACCTAGGTCTAGTATGTGGCCATCACAACCACCTAGGATGTATGTGGATATGGGAGGACAATATAACACTTCTAGGGATTCTCAACCTTCGATGGCAAAATTTGGCAAAAGTAAAACATATCGGGGAAAAGTCGATTCTTCTGTTGGATGCTTTTTCTATGCCAATGATATTCCCTTCAATGTGGCTAACTCATTTTAGTACCACGAGGCATTCAATGCAGTTGCAAATTTCGGCCAATCCTATAGAGTTCCATCGTCTTATAAGTTGTCGAATCCCATATTAACGTCAGAAAAACAAAAGATTGAAAAAGATGTGGTGTCTGTCCAACGACATTATTGGAGAGAATATGGTTGTATACTCATGTCTGATGGTTGGAAAAACAAAAGAAACCATACGATTGTAAACTTTCTAGTTTACAGTGGTAGTGGAATTACGTTTTTGAAAAGTTTAACAATCCTATGTTTTTTAAATTTGAAGTTTTTAATCCTGTAGTTACTTTCCCCATATCATTTAAAAAAAATTAATTTGAAGTTTTAAGCTTTCAATCTAGAGAAACAAAATTCTAACAACTAGTCACGCTTTACTCTCCCTCTCTCCTAAAAAACTAGCCGTTACTTCTTCTCCCATGGAGTAAACTCCATCAATGGAGGCCTGATCCTGCTTCAGATTGGTTCTTTGCAAAGATACTTCCTATTACCCGATGCTCTAATGATTCACCCTAACCCATATTATCTAGACAAGATTTCACTTTGGTTATTGGCTTCCCTTCTTTGGTTGTTTTTTCCAAGATTTGGCTTGTTTATTTAGCTTGACTTTCTTTCTGATTAGAATCCTGCAATCTTCCTACGGTATTTTCAATTCACAAACCTTATGAAAAATCCACTGTTCAATTTCCTTTTTTTATATTTTGATTTTAACAATCTCATAGTCTGATTTCGGTTAGCATTATTAGGAAACCTCTGGGTAATGTTTTCTCTTTGTGCTAGTTCTGTTAACAGCAGTTAACAGGAGAGATCCTCCTGTCAAACCCTTCTGCATTAACACTGAAAATTAATTTTATTTACATTATATCAACAAGCTTACATCACATAGCTGCTTAGATTTAAACATTCCTGAACATTAAACTGCTAGTTTTGACATGCTAATTATTAACTTACTAGTTTCATACTACTTTCCACAACGGAAGATTCTTAAAACCAAGATAACCACTTACCAACCTTCTTCATACATATCTTTTCTTCCTTTAAATCCGACTTTCTTTCTCCCCTAAATGTTACTGAGAATCAATCTAAGAGCAGCTCTTGATACACTAGCTGAACAAGCTCCACATACTCTTTTTCAAAGCCTGGCGGGGTCTGAAAACCTCCATTAGGATTAACAACCCCTGGCTCTTCGATCCCCTCTTGTAGATATGGATGAAGACGACCTTCATTACAATCAAGAAGCCTCCGCACCTCCTCCATATGCATTATCACCTGACCTCCACAGATTTCACATGCATAATAGTGAATACGATGAAGCTGTCCCTTTCTACACCTTACAGTCCTGGTTGCGACTATTCGAACATCTCTAGGAACATTGCCGTGATTACAAGCCTTTGCTAGAAGTTTTTGCTAGTTCACACTGCTTCCTTTAGACTGTTTTGGTTTTAATGTTTTGGATATCTCTTGTGTCATTTGACCAGTTTTATAGCACAATTTAATTAGTTCAATTCATTTAATGTAGCATTTACCTCAAATCCATTAAATCTCTCCTGAGTCTTAACTCTCTGTTACAATCTTTGAATCCATAGTTTCTCAAAACCACTGAAACACTATCCTGAGATTAAATTTTAAATCTCTTTCTTCACTATGAAATAAAGCTTCCATTGGTTAGCCATTCACCCTCGGCTAATAACTCTCCTCTGTAGACTTAGCCAACATCTCTCTAGCAAAAATCTTAACTTAGGCTTTGAGTCCCTGTTTGTGTTTGAAACAACTTTTTGATGCGTGTGGAGGATAAACATCAGAACCTAATCTCTTGTACTGCCTATTCTCTCTTCTTCTCTGAGTGCATTCACCTCTACCTCATTAGTCACTTCCTAATTAATCCAAGTTTTGAAAATTTAAACCAGCAAAGTCTAGAAATAGCTTAGGAGTACCCTAAGCAAATTTCCATCACATTTATTACTAATGTTGGGTGTTTTACCCTACGGATAATTCACTTAAAACTTATCTCTCCCCTATTTTCTCTCTATTCTTAAGTACAAGGAGGCATGCATATTTATTTTCTATCTCCCAACTTCTTTATGTTACAGCTTAATTCTATTCCTTTTTCACTCATCTCCATTAACTTTATTCTCTCCTTCATTCCCTCTGTTTATCTCCACCTGATTCTTGCATTTATTTATTTCTTCTCTCAGGCATGCTCTCTAAGTTTGCCAACATGAGCATTTACTCTTCTAAATAGATTTTAGGTCCCCATCCATCTACTCTACCCAAATCGAGCCACACTATAGTGGAAGGCAAGCACTGCATCTTAGCTAGGTTCTTTACTCTCTCCATCCATTCCATTCAGGAAGTCTATGATGCCCTTCAGTTTAAATGGGGGAAACAAAATCATTTCATTATCTCTAGTGTATGCCTAAATCATTACAAAATCAGTTTTGCAAAGGCTGAATCCAAATCTTGGGTAACTATGACCAATTATTGGGTCATCTATGGAGATATTCTCGCCGTGACTACTTGGTATCCCTCCATCTCTATTCCATGTAGTGACTTACGCTTCTTTACAACTTGGCTTTCCATCCAAGATCTCCAACCTTATATGCAAAATGAAATAGTAGTTGCTCAAATAACATCACGTGTTGGTATGGTCCTTTGTACTCAACCTATGAATTATGTTCCACTTGAAGATGGCACAGTGAGAATTAAAGTTATTCTTAACATAGAGAGACCCTTAGTGAAACAAGTAATAGTGTCAGTTGGTGGATCTCCCAGAAATGCTGTCAACTTTAGTTACTATAAAATACCTTATAATTTTTGCATCTATTGTTTTTTTTTGGCTCATCGTATCGAGCATTGTCCTGTTCTCCGCAATGGATTTCTAGATGCCATGTATGATCCTCAAATCGCATCACCTACCACTGAGATAAGCACTGATAGCTGGTCTGCCGACTGCATAGACCCTAAACTCAAAGTTGTGTTTTTTGACAACTTATCTGACCATAGCTTAACTATGCTTTCTTCTCCTAAGCCAAATCTTGTGTTGAATGGAGAATTATTTCTCTCTTGCTCTAGTGAATCCTCATTCCATGATGCTGTTGCATCACCTTCGGTATTGGGTAAACGCTCCTACTCTAGCAACCTTAGTAGCCCTTCTTTTTTTCCAGTCAAAAAGCCTTGCTATGAGATAGGAGAGGGATCTTCTTCAAAGGCCTCTGTGAGTGGGACGGTCCTCAGGGAAGGCCCGTTCCCCTTTCTAGATTTGAACCGCAACCCGAACCAATTGATTAATCATAAACCTTCTTTTTGCATTCTGATAGAAGATCTAGAATTAGAAAATTCTAGCAACGACTCTAACTCTCCCACTTCCCCTCCTCTTGCCATCGATCAATATGGGTCAAATCTTAATGGTGATGAAGAGCTTTCGTCGGAAAATGGGACCTTGAAATCAATTTATGCGGTAGCATAGAACCAATCAACAGAGAAGCAGGTGAAGGCCTCCATGGTAAACCTCTACTGCCTAAACTCGTTTCAATTCATCTAAAGTTAGCTTATTTCGTTAAATTAAAACATATCGATAAGCTTTCAATTTGATTTAATTGAGATTTTAATATCTTTGACTTGTCACCTTAAACAAGGATTTTAATTGGAATTTTAGGTCATAACAATAACCCTGTAACCAGATTATTAGAATAGAAATTGGGCACACTAAGAACACTATAGGGTCTCTCTGCTAATTAGAATTAGATAAGGACTTACACTCCTAGAAACTAGATTACTTAAACTAACCACAGAACATAGTATGGTTCTCCCAGTGACACTATTATTTGAGTATTCTTGCTAGAAGAGTCCATAATAGACAATTTAGCTGCTTTTGGCTTCTCCTGCTAGACACAGAATATCCCCCCCTGCCTATCAGTGACACTTTATTTCAGTTAGGTTTCTCTCAAGCTAGAATCTTGAACCTTTTTAATTCAATTGCTGGTCTTTGTTTCGATTACTTTCGTAATTTGAATTTCTTTGCATATGGTTTGGTTGTACTTACTTTAGTACACTATTAAACTTCTAACCATCCTGATACTTACATTTTACTATCTTTGTTTATCTAGTTTCTACTTATCACTCTAACCTTAGTCTTATTTTCAGAACTGTTAGTTTGTCCTTGTCAAACGTCTCTTCTAAGAACAACTTAGGATAATTCTAGTGCTTTTTTCCTGCCTAGGTTTGTCCTTTGAATTAATTGTTGGTACTTGAATCTCTTTCAGTTTTCGAAATTGAAACTACCACTTGAACCTTTCTTAGTTTTTATTTTTTTTAGTAAGCTTAGGATTAATTATTTAGCTCCTCAGTTGTCTCTTAATATTTTCTGCTCTCTTGTCTTTTCTTTTAAGCTCCAATAGCTTCTTTAGCTTCTCAATAGTTTCTCAGTGCTTCCTTACTCCTTAAGATTCCGATAATTCAAACAGCCATCTCAGTAGTTTTCTTTTTAAGATCCAATAGATCTTTTTCATCTCCCTTGAGGATTCTCTATTTTCTTTCTTCTAACTGATTCCTTTGTGGCCTCCCGAAGCTCTATCTCCTTTCTGCTTCTTTGACTCTTCACTTAGGACTGTCTCCTTTATTCAGCGATGAATACTCTCTCCTGGAACTGCCAAGGAATTGGAAACCCCACAACTTCTTCTCATTTAAATTAACTATGTATCTCAGCCAAACCGGATTTTCTTTTCTTCTCAGAAACTCGATGTAAGGATGATAGAGTCTCCAAAGTTCTGGAAACCCGTGGTTATAGTAATTTCATACTAGTTTCTCCTATAGGGCTCTCAGGTGGACTAAGTCCAAGATAGTCAATATCGGTTGTACATGCCGATATTACAGGTTTTTATCAGATATCGGAAAATACCTATACGATACTGAAAATATCGGCGATACAAAGATGGAACGATATTATCGGTTGTGCAAGCCGATACGGACCGATATATCTTTTTTACTTATACACCGATAATATCGGTTGCAAGGAATAAATTTTCTATCAACATGCGTCTAGTCTTTACAAACAAATACAACGTCAATTAGAGAAGTTAAAAAAGTCTTAATATATTTATGATATAAAATCAACAACTATTTGGTAGGATATAAGATGGAAACCATTTTTCAATTGCAAGGCAGGGAAATGTAAAAGATAAAAGTGAAAGATAATAAGAAATATTTTCCGGCATAATAGGACAACAATCACAATGCTAGCTAATGAACAACCTTGTATTTTAAAAATTTGAGATATATGCATGATTCTTATTATTATTTTACTATGATTTTATAAATATTTGAAATTCTAGTTCTAATGGTGTATCACCGATAAAAACCGATATTATCTTTTGTATAGGTGTATCGGACCCGGCCGATACGGACCGATACACGATATTAACTACCTTGACTAAGTCTAGCCTGGACAGAAAAAATCTCTGTAAATGTCCTCCTTAAAACTCCTAGAATGATTCATGTCTCCATCGAACCTAATGCTTCCTCTTATAGTACAACCTTCATTACTTTCTTGTATGGCAACCCCAAAAAAACCTGAGAGAATAAAAGATTGGCTTAACATAGAAGAACTAGCTGACCAAATCGACGATCCTTGGCTAATCATTGGAGACCTAAATGTTACTCTGTCAGCGGTAGAAAAATCTGGAGGGAATCCTTTTAACCAGGACTCAGTTTCGAATATTTTAGATATTATATAAAACTGTGGCCTTGAGGATCTTGGTTTTATTGGACCAATCTTTACATGGTCGAATAAACAAGATTCTTCCTCTCGAATTCAGGCTAGGCTTTATAGAGCTCTCGCCAACTCGGATTGGTTAGCGAAAAATCCCAGTGCTACTCTCAACCATCTCCCCCCTATAGGCTCAGATCACTCCCCAATCTTTCTCAACTGTAAACACACTGTAGATTCCATCCCTATCCCTTAAAAATTCTTTAGTCTCTGGTTGGATATCCCTGGAGCTCTTGAAATTATTCAGAGATGCTGGAATCAACCAATACCGGGTTCCCCAACCTTTAAAATCTCTGCCAAACTCAAATTAGTTAAACGAGACCTATCCAAATGGAATAAGGAAGTCTTTGGCAAGATTCAAACAAACATAAGAAGCACTCTAGAAACAATAAACTCTCTCCACAGCTTTAATCTTGATGGAACCAATGATGATATAATCAAAAAGAAAATCAATGATTTAGAGATTCTCTACAATAAAGAGGAGCAACTTTGGAAAGAAAAATGCAAGGAAGACAACCTCAAATTTTGGGATAGGAATACAAAATTCTTTCACACTTGTACTCTCAATAGACAGAGAAGGAATAAAATCTCATCTCTTATAGATCTAAATGGAACCACTCACAACAACCATAAGGAAATATCTGAAATTCTAACCCAACATTTTAAAACCATCTCTACGGAAAATCCGAACCTTAACTCTCAGCCTATCACAAGCCTCTTTGAGACTGAAGTCTCAGCTGCTGAAAACCAGACCTTAATAACAACTCCAAGCTTCTCTGAGATTGCTGGAGTTGTTAAAAAATTACCTGCTGAAAAGTCTCCTGGACCGGATGGTTTCAATGTTCGATTCTTTGTGCACCAATGGTCCATTGTGCAAGAGGATGTTGTCGCCATGGTATAACACTTCTTTCGCACTGGTCATCTCCTCAAGGAAATAAATGCTGCATTCCTTGCCCTTATCCCTAAAATATCCAACCCTTCTTCCCCAGCTGACTTTCGTCCAATCAGTCTGTGTAACACAACTTATAAAATAATATCCAAAATCCTAGCCAACAGACTCAAACCAATCCTCTCTAGAATAATCTCTCCCTTCCAATATGCATTCATGAAGAATCGAAAAATCACAGACAACATAGTAATGGCTCAGGAAGTGGTCTACAAAATGAAAAAAATACAAAGGTAAAGGAGGCCTAATGGGAATAAAAATGGATATGAGGAAAGCTTTTGATAGGGTTAGCTGGGAGTATCTGATGGAACTAATGCAGAAACTAGGCTTTAATGAGTCTTGGTGTTCGCTGATTCATCAATGCATCAGCACACCATCCATTGCGGTTCTCTGCAATGGCTCTCCCGGTAAGTTTTTTAAACCTACTAGGGGAATCAGACAAGGAGATCCGTTATCTCCCTATTTATTCCTCCTGTGTATGGAAAGTCTAACTAGACTCTTAAGGCATAAAGAAGTAGAAGGCTTAATCCAAGGAATTAAAGTAGCTCACAATAGTATTCCTATCACCCATCTCCATTGTGCCGATGATTGCATCATCTTATCTAAAGCCTCGCTTAGTGATGCCCAAAACAGTCTAAATATCATCAACACCTTCAGCTCAGCAACTGGCCAAATGATAAACTTTCAAAAGTCTGGGATATTCTTTAGTAATAAATTCCCTAATAAATTTGGCAAAATGATAATAAAAATTCTTAAGGTTCAGAAAATAAATATCAATGATAGCTACTTAGGCACACCACTCTTTATAGGAGACTCCAAAATAAAAACTTTTGACTCAATGATAACTAGATTCCGTAGTAGATTGCAGAATTGGCGAGGAAGATACCTCAGCCAAGCTGCTAGAACTGTAATAGTAAAGACTATCCTTGAATCTTTTCCCATCTACCAGATGGGCTATCACAAGATTCCGAAAAACATTACCAACCAACTCGTTTCCCTTCAAAGAAATTTCTGGTGGGGAAAGAAGGATGGTAAACATGGCTGCTTTTAAAAGCTTGGCCTGATCTCAGCATTCCAATAGATCTAGGAGGTTTAGGCTTTAGGGACTTAGAAGCAAACAACCTAGCGCAACTAGGAAGACTTGCCTGGAACCTGCTAGATAATCCAGAATCAATTTGGGAAAAAACTCTAAAATCCAGTCACTTCATCAAGTGCCGACATCCTCTTGATCCAAAGGTTAGCATCACAGGACTTTGGATCTGGTCTTGTATCCTACAAGGTCTAGAAACTATCAAACCCCATTGCATATGGGAGATAGGCAATGGTGAAACTATCCACATTACGGAGGATCAGTGGTTCCCAGGCATTCGAGAATTCAAAAACCCGCTTCCAGAAAACATTTTTCTGGTAAGTCACCTGATAGATGTCGAACATCAGACTTGGAATTTCAACAATCTCAATTTGCTGTTCGAACCTAGAACTGTCCAAACCATCTGTCGCATCCCTCTTCGTCTCAGTAGGAATGACACAATACGGTGGAAGTTGAAACCAATGGGAAGTTCACAACAGCTTCCCTCTATCATAGCATTAAAAACTTTGTTACTATAGCTAACTCCCCCTGGGAGAAGATTTGGAGTATGGAAACAACTCCAAAAGTAGCTCTATTTTTCTTCAAATGTATGCATAATATGGTTCCAGTAGCTGCTAAGTACACTGATATTCCAAACATCTTCCCTTTATGCACTCAACCCAATGAAACTATAAAACACCTTTTCATGGACTATCCTTTTGCTAGAAGTGTATGGTTTGCTTCTTTTGCAAACCCTTTTGTGCATGGTATTCCTAACTTGTCTCTGCAGCAATGGATTACTAGCTGGAGCCCTAATCCAAATGGTTGGGATAGTGAACTGGGTCCCTGGAATGCTCTTTGTGCAGCTGTCATATGGCACATTTGGCTAGCTAGATGCGAAAAATTGTTTAGAGGAATCAATCCCAACCCCCAGCATACTTTCACTAGAGCAAAACAATTCTGGGTAGAAAATGTGCAGGCTCAATGAAGTATAAAACTTAGCCCGATCCTGTCTTCGGCCTCATCTCAAACAAACAATTGGCAGATCCCATAAAGTGGAACTGCAAAATCAACCTAGCTACCAGTTGGAACCAAACAACTAATACAATGACTACAGCTATGATTCTAAGAAACTCTTTGGGTTATTGCAGGGAGGTTCAAATCATGGAAATCACGGCTCTCAATAAGGATGTTAGAGAGGTGTTGGCTGCAATTGAAGCGTGGAAATGGGGAATGCATCTTCAAACTCCTACCATCAGCATTGAAGCTCATAACACCAATCTGATCAGACTCCTACAAGGCCTCCAAACCAATATGGACTGGCGTGCAAAAGCTACTTGGGAAGATAAAACCTCAAGTTCCTTACCTATGTCTTCTTTCTCTTCAAAACTTTTTAATTATATCCCAACTAATAAACTAACAAACCGGGCAGCAATTGCATTAGCAGTTGCCACTGTTAATGCAACAGCAAACCGTAACTACAGGGGTTACCCTCCAATATGTATTTTAAATCTCTTGAATCAAGATAGACTGGGTGGTTGTACCCAAGTCTATGAAGAACAAGTCTATTTTGAATTTTAACTTCAAATGAATTTTTATTATCAAAAAAAATATCCAGAGAAACAAAAAACTCAAAAAAAAAATGGTAAGAAAGTTATTTACACGATTATAACGTGCGTGATAATGGGAAAACAGTTCTAAAAAACGCACGCTAAAATGTTATTTAGAAGAAAAAAATCATTCAAACTAATTTTAGAAAAACGGTTATAACGTGTATGAAAACTGAAAAACAGTCCTAAAAAATTGCCGTTATTTCCTATTTATCGATATTATAAAGACACGGGGTTCGGAGACCCTCACAGCCACGGTATATGGGTGTCGTTTCTTTTTGATAAAAACAGGTGTTTTTCAAACCTTGGACACAGGTACCGAAAAGGTAGGTACGAGAGGAAACGCCGAGAAGGAAGGCTATTGATAGCAATGTACAGGTGGAGGAGGAGTAGGCTACGGCCAGTAGCTGGCAGATACTAGTTGCAACTTTCAAGGCTTCACTACTTTACTGGACGTTTTTAATATTAACCGTCGATAACTCAGTCGTGTCACGAGAGGCTTAGCACACCTAGAGAGATGGGACCCAAGTAGACCTCTTTCATTTACCCGATTTTTACAAACAAATATTTCTGTCCGAAAGACATTTTTAATAAAACGGTATGTTCCCCATCCATGCCTGTTTCAAAATATCAGTTCTTCTTGACAAAAATGACAACATTGATGTCTTTGAGAACAATGACGCAGCCGGGAAGCTACATCTGAATAATTGTGGTATTCAAGCATACTCAAAAAATTAAGAAACAAAAAAAATTACAACAATTTTCTATTTATACAAAAAAAAAAAAACCAAAATTTTCTGACTAAAATTCATCAGGAAATAGTTCTTCTTTTAACGAAGGAGCTATCCACTGTATCTGCACATGTGTAATATCCCATAACTCATTTTCTTCAGTATGCACTAAAATTTCCTTCTCTTTCATTTCTGTTATAATCTTCTTCAGCAACTCTGGTATTAATGCCTGCAACCCAGTTTCATCGTCATCGCCTAACTCCGTTTTCATACATGTATCCATCCTTCTTAACACTCCTAACCAAAATGTACGAAACCCCGAACTCTGAGATAAAGGTGTCAAGAACTGCAAGAAGACTTCTTTCAACAGCTCCATTGCTAGCTTTAATGTAGCTGCCATACTCTTCATCTCCTTTGTTGCATTATCTCTTCTCGAATACTCGACTAGCTTTTCGTGTAAATCATCAACCATTGCGAAGATTACTAAGTTAAAACAGTTTATGCAGTTATTCGATGTGAACCCGAGTTGTTCTGCTAATATGAAGCTCTTCTGTAATGCTAACACTGCATGGTTTCTTATATCTTCTCTTCTGACTAAACTGGTTTTTCTAAGTGATTCTACTAGTTTAATGAAAAGGTTCATCGTCGAGTTATACGAGTTTGGATTCTTGTCTTCGAACGATGAACCGCTATTGTTACTAGCATTGCTCCCTGGATCTGAATATTCATTTCTGCACCACTGAATTAACAAGTTTACTGAATCTGCCATTAAGTCTAAAATCTTCCAACTCTTCTCCAGAGGACTAATCTTGAGTGCAGCAAACCCGAATGCGCAATCTATGCAGTATGCATAATTTATTTTCGAAACATGGATACCATCTGACATCAACATAATCAATGCTTCAACTCCTTGATCATAAGTTTCCGGGTGTCTGCCAGAGATTGATAACAAATGTAGGATTGATTTCCAGCCAAGTTGTGTCTGGATATTCGCAGGGAACTCGATAAGCATCTTACTCACTGCCTGGGTAATGGTTTCACTGCATGTGTCTAGAATTTCTTTATCAAGCTTCCACATTAAGTTTATGGATTTGAAGATGTTTTCTTCTGACACTTTTTCGGTTCGGTATGAATTTAGGAGTTTGAGGCAGATTTTGAAAAGACTTAAAATGGCCTTCTCTGCAAATGGACATGGTGAAAAGAGAGGAAACTGAGCTACTAAAATCAGGTAATCGTTGAATAAAGGCCAAAACTTGGAGAATCTGTGAAGGTTGGCTAAAGTAAGCGTAACTATCAAATCCCAACAGAACCCAACAGTTTCTTCCTCTTCAACTGGAGTGCTGAACTTCTGGCCTTTCCCAGCTGCTGCAAATATCAAGGACCGGCCTAGACTTTCTAGCGAATCTTCGGGTAATGTTGGGCTATTACTAAAGATGCTATCAATGTGACATTGCTGTATAATTTTTAAATTATGCTCGAAATCGTTACCAGACGCCACTTGGATTAATGCATCTTCAGTGCAGTCAAGCGAGAGGAAGTGTGAGAATCTCCCAGTACCTCCTATACCAGATGCCTGCCTACTCGAACCGTGGCCTAAATCAAATGACGTGAAACTTACGCCTGACTCGGATTTGGAGTCCCTTTGAATGTCAGCTGATGATGCTGAATCTGGCTCAAGTAGAGATTGAGGAAGTAACTTAAGTCTCTTGAGTTTCAAAAGACAATCCACTATATTTCTCCATCCGCCTCGAACGGAGTCTCCGAACTTATTAACAATTGAAAACACCCCGAGTGTCGCCATTCTAGGCTTCATGTCATTGCTGAAAGCATAAACGGTTTCTTCTGCAGTCGAGTACGGATTAAGAAGCATGGTAAACTTGCAGAATGATGCAATTAGTTCATCAAGAGTGTCTTCCAGCCCGAACCACGCAATCCTGGATACTGAAAATAACCCTTCAATACATTCATGCAGAGTTTCATCTTCATTTGAATGCTCAAATATTGCAGACAATGCCGCAACAGAAGGCCCTGCAATGGATGCAAACATATCTCTGCCTAAACAGTTGGTATAGCTGCAGAGGATGAATGGTTCAGTGACCTTAGATCTATTTATGATATCAATCCATCTATTTGGGTTCATAAGTACCGGAGCACCGGACTGCCCGAATATCGTAATGGCATTGTTAGAAATGGACTGGAAAAGTTCAGAGAGATATTTCCTAGGAAGATCTTTGCCTCCATTAATAGCTCTATTGTTCCTGATAAACTCGTCTTCCGTCATCTTCTTTTTTACTTGCGGATTATGTTGATCTGTATTGAGCATAATGAGAGAATAGCACAGAATGAACACTGCATCTTTGCTCACAAATATCTCTGACGACTGCTGATCATAGAATTTCTCAGAGAATGCTTCAAGAATTCTTTGAATCTTCTGAGACTCTCCAGGCAACCGAAATGTCTCCAGGTAAGTTCGAAGAGCTGTGTCGAGAATCATTCCGTTAAAACTAAATGTGTCAGTGAATTCTTTAAGTACTTGCAAGTAAAATTCGTCAGGGTCACCAAGGAAATCACCAATCTTGCTCTTATCTAAACCAGGTGTGAATCTAAAAAACAATGCCAGAGCTTTCGCTTCTGGTGGTTCCGGAGTCAAATGAGTGATTCTCAGATAATCCAAACCCTTCTTCTCATCTCTATTGAAGTGATTAGCTGCTATCAATAGTTTTCTCTTTTGTGCTTTCCTGAACCGAAGCGATTCTATCCACGCTTCCGTATTCCCATTGCTTTTGCTTTCTCCTATCCAGAATGGCTTATATTCAGAAACAACAACTGGATAACTCGGAACCAAGGTTGGATTTGCGTCTTCATCGATGTTATCCGCAATGTTGTTGAGTACTATAAGTAGACCTTCAAAAGCTTGCATCTGCAAACTGGTTAACGGGGTCGATGGTACAGGGAAAGCAAGTTTGCACAGCAACTTCCCAATCTCTTCAAATACATTCCGAAACACTGGATCGCAGTCGTAATTTACGTACATCTCGATTACAAATGTAGGCTGCCTGCAAAAACTTATAACTCCTTCTAATGCCACTTCTTGCAGTTGAGGTGAACTGCCTCCATTTGCAACTTTTAGCAAAACAAATGAGAAGAATGCTTCCAGTTGGAGTCTGACATACCTGCAAAACATTAATAATAATCCTTCATTTATACATAATCCAGCAAGAATCGTTGAATTTAAGCTAGTTTTATGAATTAAAGCGCCGTTAGAACATTACCTACGTAGAAAATGGTAGATGTTGAGAACAGTACTGCAAATCATGGACAACAAAAGTGGGCTAGAACAACTCCCATAATGAATTAAATGGTGAAAGAGATCATTTTGAATCATCTTCAGAAGCCTCGGGTGCGCTCGTATTTCTTCACCACTTAACTCAATTGCTGAATTAATCAAAATGAGAGCAAAAACCTGAACATCTTCGTCAGAAGTCGTTGATGTGGATCCATCTGTATCTACAACTTCCACCACATTCAACAATGAACACAAGAAATGGAATATATCAATTGCACAGCGTGCACCATATTTATTATCATGAGAATTTGAAAGTTGTTCATCATCGTCAGATTCGGAATTTTCCCGAACATTATCAATTTCAGGAAAGCGAGCAAATATTATTTGCACTAATTCATGCATTGTGTGCCTAGCATTACATTGCAACAAATCACCTTTGCTTGCAGATTGTTGCACTACCTGGAAACAAGTATTCACTAAGGTGCAAACAGCGTGATCCGTTAAATATATAGACGCGCCATTCCTCATAATACCAACCAAAACCTGCAGCACCTTCGTTAACACAGCTTCTTCTGCTATAGAATCCGTTTTCTCCAACCGGCAACTTGTAACACCGGTCACAATCGAATTGATCGCATCTTGAACACCGGGTGTTTTCTCGTTGAATATATCGAGTTTTAGAATCTTGAGAATTGCAGACAATGCAACACCAGTTGCAGATGCAGGGATTTCGTCGCTTTGAATAACATCTAGAAATGGACCTAAATATATTGAAGGATCTATCATGTGCCATTCTTGTTGCGGATTGAAAATTAATGCGCGTAATGCTTTTAACGATGTTAGCAATGTTGAATCATAATTGTCTTCTGTTAAGAATTGTGAATTACTATCCGGTATTCGTCTAATCACAGCAAGAACAGCTCCAACTTCTGTATTTAACATACATGATATTCCAAGTTCTTTTTTCTTTACTTTTGAAAATCTCTTGTTTTTCTGCAAACCTGTTGAACCATTTTCTTCGTCAGAATCTTCATCGATTGCTCTCGCCATTGTTGATAGCTTAATTTTAGGTACTAATCTAGGAGGTAAGATCAGGGAAAACAAAAACAGAAAATGTTCCAATTTTTTTTTTGAAAAACAGTTGGATTGAAACTGGTGGACATGAGTTTGTTTAGGAAATACAGTTATTTTTGAAATGACTAATCTGCCACTATGATTGTCAGCAAATAACATGATAAATATAGAATTTTCAACATTAGTAACCGAGTAAAAGGGAAATAAATATAATACAACTTACCTTAATGCTAGGAAATGGTAATTAGCAATTGGACATTTACCCACAGTCTAAGTCCTCTCAAGGTCACTCGGTCGCTGCAGGTAACTTATCTGACAGCTGCTCCCGCTACTCTGTATGGCTTATTTGAGCTGACTGCAATCTCTCTGTCTCTCTTTCATGATGATACTGCATAAAGAGACCAATACCATCTGGATAAATCATTCAGAATCAAAAGGTAGTGGTAGACAGGCCACAATACAGATTAATTCAATTGTGCCAAATTTGAATGAGTTGACAATGCACAATGCGACGAGCCCGGTGTTGTTACGAATAGAACAACCGCACAAGAAAAATTACCTCCGATGACGTGTCAAGCGATTTAGAGGCGATTTTTTTTCCATGGCTAGAAACCATGAATCCTCTTCCATTCTTACTTCAATCCCTAATCCGATTGCAGAATCCTCTAATCCTGCTAGTTTATCAGAGGCAAACATTGGGTTTGGGGATTTTCCTCCTCTGGGGGTATTAAAGACCCTAAACCTAATTCAACTTCAGATCCAAAATCAATTTCACTTTTGAAACAATCCCAGTCAGTTAGCTATGCTGGTTGTCTCGGTAACAACAATCTTCAAGTAATCTCATCAACCAAGCTTTCTTTTGATGAAGCCAAGGAAATTGATGGAGTGGTTACAGCCGTTTTCAGTTCAGGTGAACTCAAATCACACTTTTCTGATTGTGAATCTTATGGAGTAGGTTATTTTGTTGGAAAAATCTTCAATTTCCTTATGTTAAAGAAAGCCTAATATCTCAGTGGAAGTTGAAAGGTGATTTCTCCATGACTATTCATGGAAAACAAGTTTTTTTGTTCAAATTTGCTCAAAAAGAAGACAGGATAAAAGTGCTAGAATTGGGTTCTGTTTTCATAGCTAAGAAACTCTTTATGATTCGTCCCTGGTCCATTTCTCTAGAGCAAAACATCGATGGTATTACCTCAGTTCTGGAATGGATGAACCTTAGGAAGGTCCCTCTTTATCTTTGGAATGAATTAGGGTTATCTAGGATTGCCAGTATTGTGGGCACTCCAATCATGACTGATACTCCAACAGCGTTGAAGACAAGGATGTCATATGCCAGGGTCTTGGTTGAAGTTGCAGCTGATTGTGTTTTTCCAACTGAATTACCTATTCAAGTGGACAATGTACAGCTTGTGGTGAAGGCCGAGTATCCTTGGAAACCTTATGCTTTCTCTCACTGCAAAACCTTTGGGCATTCAAGTGCCAAGTGTTGCTTAGTTCCTAAGACTAAGAAAAACTTCTTGCCTCCTTGTTCAACTCCGGTTACTACTGAAGATCTAGTCGCTCAAAGCAATGCACAGTTGGTTGTTAACATAGAGGATAGAGCTGAGATTACTCAAGACGGAGTTGAGAAAATCCCTATAGTGGATGAAACTGTTTTGGAGAGGGACCATATACCATCTGAATTGCCTATTCAAGAGATATGGTTAAACCCAAAGAAGAAGAAAGCTGGAAAAAAGGGAGATATGACTATTAAGGAGCCTACAGAAGTTTTGAATACTTATAGCATTCTTGACTCTTAACTTCCTTTTGCAAACTCAAGCAATGAAGACAGTGTGATGGAAAAGACTCCTTTGGGTGTTGACGTCGGTAAGAATGAAAAAAAAAAGAGGTAATTGAACAAGAAAAGGTTCTTGGTGAGTGGGTTTCTTACAAAAGAAAGAAAGGCGTCTGCAAAAAGAATGTTGAAAGTGCAAGCACCTCATCTTATGATCCCGCCATTCCACCTGGTTTTGAATCCCATAACAGGTTTCATGGAGTCGAAGAAGATGAAGGAGAGGTAGGAATTTCCCAGCTAGTTTCGGAAGATCCTAAGGTTAGCATCGCAAAGCCGTCTTCATCAAAGCCAATTGTTGGAATTGGGTATAAAACCCAATGGTACAGGTATGGGTACTCTCTCAAGTTTAAAAAACAAAAAACCACGTAAATCTAAAGTTGCTAACAAAGTTTCGGCAAATAAACTAGTGGAGTTTGGTTCTTCATGAGGCTTAGAATTTCCACCTCTAAAAGCTAATCGTGAAGAAATGTTTAGTGATCTTGAAAAAAATCACGCTGATCTAGATATAGAAGATGTTGACGAGCATGTTAATTGACAATAGGCAGCGGTCTTTTTTGTTTTGTCAATAGGCAGTGGTCTTTGTTGTGGCTTGAAGCTTTATTTTAGCTTTATGTTTGTTTTGTTGCTTTTTTTGTGGGTTTTTCGCTTTATGTCAGTTGTATTCGTCTGCACATGGCTTGTGTGCCTTTTAATCTATTCTCTTTGATCGATCAAAAAAAAAAAAAAAGACAATGCACAATGCGAAGTAATAACACTGTGAATTCCATTATTTGCAGTGTTGTTACTATGCATAGACAAAATTCCAGTGTATCCTGCAACAAATATTCGCAGCCCAATTTGCAACTGCTTTCACTAACAAAATTCATGCGCTAGACATAGTTTCATAGATCATAAAAATCACTGCGAATTATGAAGCACAGAACCTTTTTTCAAGACAATTTACAATAACAACTCCATAGCGGAAGTGTAATATTTTTTCAACGGGAATATAAATATAGGAATAACAGTGGTATCAAACTTCTTTTGCCAAACAAAATCACAAAGAAATTTTAGGGGTTTTACGGTATTTGTATGTCCACCTCGGGTCTAAGTTCCATACCTTGGACAATAATGCCATACTTGGATCCTAACCTTTCAATCTCAAGCACAGACAAATGCACCTCCCTGCCCTCGTCGTCTTCTAATTCTTCGTTATAGAAATGACCCATCTCAACCTCCATCCATCCATCTCCTCTCTCCCGTGCAACATATTGACCCTCCAATGTAGGGTCCAGTGGAGAATGTTTGCCACCATTGTCCACCAAGTAGATGTGTCTCGCTTCGCTACACACCTCATTGTTACCACCAACGAGTTCAACATGGGCTTTTACAGGTTGATCAAATCCATAAACTACATCTTTGAACTTCAGCACAAGGTAAGCTGCATAGAAGGTCTTTGGTGACAGCAATCTGGTATCGAGCTTCCCGCGGATTTCAAGCCAGCGTATCCACTTCAGTTCGGCCACCTTACCAAGCCTGGAGCCAGGGTAACCTCGCCAATACCAGTGCTGAGGATTGTCTCCCCAAGCAATTCCAAGCTCTTTTGCTCCAAGCATGATCCATTTCTTCCCACTAGATTTTTCCAACTTAAAGCTCTTAAGACCACCATCAATGAGAAGTGGGTAATCGCATAGTCGATAATATAACTCTTTCTTAGATGAGGCGACCGACAAAAAAGGATAAAATGCTCGAGAAATGATGTCTTGATAATCGGCCGGCAGAAATTTCTCCCAAACAACATCTGAATCAGCAACGGATTTAAAAAGAGTTGAAACCAGACAAGACCTGCAGGCATCTGCAGGCGTTGTTAGAGATAGGATGTCAGATATACATCCTTCAGGTAGTCTTTCGATATTGTTAATAATATCTTCTGATATTTCCACCAACTCTTCTTTCTCTGCCCTTTCCATTAATTGTTGACTTTATCTAGATTGTTTCTGCAAAAGCGAAACAAAGAAAAGAAGAAACAAGAGAAATTTAACATCGCCAACCCAAATAACAACATTTGTACTTGTCAAACAAATCCACTAGCATTTTATGCCAAGTTAGGCTATTCAAGGGGGTTTCAATTTCATATTAGATACTCCTTTGAGTCATTTCATTAGCTTGGGATTACATGAAAATTTATTATGTACATAAGAAAGAAAAGATCTAACAATAAAGAGTGGTGTGATTATATTGATATATACCAAGGTAACAAGATTAGAGCAAAAACTAGAAATCAAAGGGGAGTAGAAATTACCAACCACCAATTTCAGGGAAGAAGCTCCCAAAGTCAGACCAGAGAGATTGACAACGTCTGCAGAACCAAATTATTTGTTTTAACATAGGAGGATTCGTACATACACGAGACTGAGTCTAGAAGAAGCATGTCTTTTTTGTAGACTCAGTCTTAACTGATTTTGGAGGCAATACTTCACTTAGGACCTGTCAATTGAGTATAGGTTGTGTTGAGGCCTCATTTCAACTGGCTTCTGATGCTATCCGACTCTCACCTTCATTTTACTTGTAGCCAGAATGGACGAATTTATTCCCATATACCTTAATCGAAATCCCGACACACCTTCCCCTGGAGAACACACCCAAATCTCTTGGTTTGGTTGAATTGGGATTCCATCTTTGACGATTTCGTTATAGATATTTAACTGAAATAGTAGAAACAATAAAGTCGTTGTAGTATAGTTGTAAGTATTCCCGCCTGTCACGCGGGTGACCCGGGTTCGATCCCCGGAAACGGCGTTTTTTTTGCTTTTTGTTAAGCCAAATCATCGCCTTATGAAGACATTTTACAACAATTCCATAGTATGTTTATAATATTTATTCAACAAAGGTATAAATATAGTGGTATCAATTATCAATCCTCAAAACAAAATTACCAAGAAATTTTAGGGTTGTACAATATTTATGTGTCCAGCTTGGGTCTAAGTTCCATACCTTGGACAATAAGGCAATACTTGCCTAGTAACCTCTCAGACTCGAGCACAGACATATGCACCTCCCCACCCTCATTGTCTCGTCCTCCTTTGTTATAGAAATGACCCATCTCAACCTCCATCCATCCATTTCCTCTCTCACGTGCAATATACTGACCCTCCAACATTGGATCTTCACCACTAGCATCAAAGTAGATAAGTCTCTCTTCGCTACACACACTATCGTTACCACCAATGACTTCAATTTTGACCTTTATAGGTTTATCCTCTAATCCATTATCACCTTCCTTGAACTTTAGCACAATGTAAGCTGCGTAGACGGTATTTGGTGATAGCAATCTGGTATCAAGCTTCCCACGGATTTCAAGCCAGCATACCCATTGAAGTTCGGCCACCTTGGGAAACCTGGAGCCAGGGTAACCTTCCCAGCGCCAGTGGTTACGATTGTCTCCCCAAGCAATTCCAAGCTCCTTCGCTCCAAGCATGATACATTTCTTTCCACTAGATTTTTGCAGGTGAAAGCTCTTAGAACCACCATCAATGAGAATTGGGTCATCACATAGTTGATAATATAACTCTTTCTTAGATGTGGTTGCAGCTGACGTAAAAGGATGCAATGCTCTAGAAATGACGACTTGATAATCAGGCGGTAGAAATTTCTCCCAGAGAGCATCCGAATCAGCTGCAGATTTAAAAAGAGTTGAAACAAGACTAGACCTACACACATCTGCAGGTGTTGTTAGAGATAGGATGTCAGATATACATCCTTCTGGTAGTCTTTCCATATTGTTAATATCTGCCTGAGCTCTTTCCATTGTTGACTGACTTTACCTTGGATTCTTTATCTAGATTGTTTCTGCAAAAGGGGGAAAAAGAAAGAAAGAAGAGAAATTAAAGATCGTAACCCCAAATTACAACACTCGTACTTGTCAAACAAATTCACTAACATTAGAAAAATTTCTAAATCAATGGATATGAAAAAAAGAAAGTGAAGTCTCAGAAAACTCAAAAACTACCACAATTCATGTCACAGTTTTCAACCATCATATGAAGTTTGGGTATTCGAGGGGTTTCAATTTCATACTACTGATCTCATATTCTCACTAGTCATTAGCATGGAATTAGGGATTTCATGAAAAATTATGATCCACCTAAAGAAAAGAAAATTATAACAATTAAAAAAGCAGTACCAACTAAGGTTAGTAGAAGATTTGTTGAGCAAACACTAAAAATTAAAGGGAGTAAGAAATTACTAACCACCAATTTCAGGGAAGAAGAAGATCCAAAGCATACAGAATGTCCGCAAAACCTAGTTCTAAATATTCTTTTTCACACAAACTATTGTTTTCACCGAGGACTCGCAAAGCATATTACACGTATATTACGCCCCAAAAATTTAGGCCGGCCGCCGGCATAAAAACAAGTTAGTTTCCACTTCCTAACCTAACGTTTTCCATAGGCCTGTCAATGGAAGAATATCCGTCGGATATTTAGAAATTCGATATCCGACAGGTTAAGTACTACCGGATATTCGATATCCGATAATATCCTATAGGATATCAAAATCAGATATCGATTCCGATAGGTTAAGCTATCGGATAAATATCCGGTTCTGATAAAAAAAATCTATAATCTTTAAAACATATGTGCAGTGGTGAAATTGAAGTTCTATTTCTCTTACATACCATCCAAATTGTCTTCAAACACATAAACAGTCTTAAAACATTACTCTCAAGTAGTTATGTCTCTAAGTAAGTCTCTTACTCACACACATACATGAAAAGAAACACAAGTAAATGCTAAAGAAAGTAAGAAACTTCGAAACACGAAGTATGATAAGTATCTGTCACTCTCCTCTCCAGCCTCTGACTCTCTTGTCTTCATTCGTCTTCGATTTCCAAATTTTCCATATCTGCATTATAACAAGTCAACATTCAGATAAGATACACAACTACATAAGTAGTAATAATAGGAACTAAGAAGAATAACAGATGAAACTATGCACTGAGTTTAAGCAAGAAAGAAAAGAAAAAACTTGTTACCTTCACAAATGAAATCTGGAAACCAATCGCTTAAGCACAACAATGCATCAACAACTCAGTAATATATAATAGATCCATATCTTCTAGGCGACCCCGCAGTCATCGACGTAATAAACTATGGGAATCGAGCCAACTACGGGTGATGCAAAACAAACAAATGACCACACCCATTTATTCACTCCAAATGGTGTTACCACCACAAGTCCAGTAGTCACGTACAACCCCACACACATTTTTCTAGCCATCTAAACACTAAGACAGTAAGAAAGAATGTATACAATTCCCCGCCCAGTACTTAAATGTGTGGAGATAAGACTACGGACACCAAAGCCAGTTACAAGCAACGGATCAATCGCCAATGTCTCGGGAATTCCTATCACTGTTTTGTCCCTACTGATACAATCACTACTGTATCTAAAGTGCTTAGTCTAGGACTCTAAGCTATTAACGACCATCTATTATCAAACCCAGCACACTAAACATGTTTAAGTAATTAATTAACTATGCCTAGCGTACTGATTTCACAAAGGTAGTAATTCAGGGCATTTATTCATTTAGTTTAGTCAATCACCAACTCTACTAATCTGATCCTAACACCCCCATTACAGTAGACAATAAAACATACCCATTCAAGGGTGAAACTAGCAATTCCTAACGGGAAAATTGTAAACAAAGTCCATGATTTGATAAGAAAAGGATGAAGCACCTATCACAACTACAGGTGCTGCTACACAGGCTACCGAAACGTCCTAAACATCAAAAGAAGTCGTCCTTGTCTCATCATGCTAAGCACAGATCGTAAACAAATCCCCTATGATCATTTAGTCGCTAAACTTAGTATGACCGTAAAGCTAGAAAAGAAAGAGAATACAACTAACAGACCGTTCTTCTTCTTACTTTGATTTCTTAGGACTTGCCTAAACCCATCAGATCGAACTTTAAAAGGTATAAGAGTTAGAATCCTACCTGGAACGAAGCAAGAGCGATTCTCCAATCAGTAGCCGTATCTTTCACCTCAAATCAGTCTTTCTTCTCCTTAGACTCCTTTCGGAGCAACTAGGTTTTCATGGAGAAGGGTTTTAGTGCGGCTTTTGTGTTTTATGTTCTTATAAGAATTAAGAATTATAACCCTAATCTCCTAGTTTAAATCGTTTATAAACTTTCCAAAACAAGTGAGATTCTTTTCTTCCAAAAATCTCACGATCATTGCAGTTTCATTCTTTTAGATACACTCCTAGAGAATCAGAGTATCAGGCTACTATACTCCATGGGTAATCAACATGATTAATGTTCAACAACCTATGGTTTTCATTAAAATTTAACCAATAAAGAGAACCCAACTTCAATCATCATCTAAATGATTCAATTCAATCAATAATAACCATTAAATTTCATCAAACAACAACAACAACAATAGAAACCCTAATTTTATAACCCTACGATTGAGAAGAAAACCCAAATTTTGAAACAGCAACAGAAACCCTAATTTGCAATTTCTGATTTTAAAACCCTAATAAATTCTAATTTCATAGAAACTCATACAAATTCATCACTCTATATCATCAAATTCTATCAACAAAACCCAAAACAAACAGAACCGCAATACTAAATAACTTTCTACACAGAGAAAAGAGAAAGATTGGTACAATCTTAATCCATTACACCCTGATCTTTCATGCCAAGTTTAAGAAATTAACGTTGCAGAAGATGCTATCAGCTGCTAAAACGAAAAAAATAGAAGAGAAAGATCGGTTTGTTGCAGAGATTCAGAGGACAGGCGGTGAGAACTGAGAAGAGGAGAAAAAAAGAAAAACAAGAAATGAGTTATCTTCGGTCTTCTCGAGCATGTCTTCTCCAATGCTCGACTAGTAGAGTCAATAAGGGTATGGGAAAATTACAAGTACGTCCCTAAGGATATCGGATATTAACCAAACGGATATAGCCTAATCCGATTCCGATATGTTAAGGAATAAATATCCGATAACATATGATATCCGATGAAATGGATAAAATCCTATAGGATCTCGAATAATCGGAAATGGATTTCGGATATCGGACATATATTGACAGACCTAGTTTTCCATCCAAATATGAGCAATGTTACTAGTTTCGGATTGCGGACTCGTCTTGGTAGGGTTGGGGTTGGTCGGACCCGGACACATCGACGATATTATCTTAGGGAGATACTCGGTAAATTCTTTTAAGTTACACTAGCAAAAACGCACGTGTGATGCACCTGCAGACTTCGCGTTCCGTTACAAAACTTATGGGGTAACAAATTATGATACTAAGGTGGAAAATCCGCCTTCAAAATAAAAATTATTGTTTCATAATTCTATCTCTGGTAATCAATTAGAATAAATGCGACTCACATTTCAGCGAATTTAATAGACACCAAAATATAGGATGAAACCAGAACTAAAACAATAGAATAAAAAGAAAAAAACCCAAAGTAAAAAAAATAAAATACAACGACTAAGAACTTTGCAAACAACATCAATTCGTAATACATTACAATATTTATTTTTGTTCACTTAAACTAAGACGACGTAAGAACATCCTTGTACACAACGTTTTTGGTGAACGTTCCAACTTTATCAGCAATGCCTCCTTTCTTGATTAACACCTTATTGTTATTGCTAGAAACACCCATTGAAAGCCCAACATACAACTGTCCATGACTGAAGACATGCTCGTGCATATAAATACCGGTGTTTTCAATTGTTTATCCTTGTGCTTTGTTGATGGTGAATGCAAAGCACATACGTACTAGGAATTGCTTGCGAATCATCTTAAACGGCATCTCAAGATTCTCTGGTGGACTCATTGGCATCCTATGGAGGAATACTCTTTTACCCGCTGAATTCCCACTTAGTATCACTGCATCGATGCAATTTGGAAAAAACTTCTTTATGATAAGCCTAGTACCATTGCATAAGCCGTTCTTGGCACTAACATTCCTCAGTAACATAATGGGTGCTCCTAGCTTCAGTTTCAACTCATGGGGAGGTAAATCACCCGGGGATACTCCGTTAAAGTGTTCTTGAAGATAGAGGTTTTGGAAATCATCTTCCACAGAATCAAATGAATAATACGTATGCTCTTCTCCGGGAAACATGCTAACCACTCGATCATCTAACTTATCGACATGCTCATTCAGTGGTGTAATCAGTTCCTGGTTAAGAAAGTAATCTTGATCCTTAGAATTATCTGCCAAGTCGGGAAAGATAGCATCTATCAGCTGGGACACTGAATCTTCACCAGTCCATAGTATCACCATATCATCTGGCATCTTTATCATGTCATTTTCCAAAGAAGGTTCATTTTCATCACCAAATCGCATCAAGAAATCAGAATAAGACGTATCGCCCACTACACGCATATTTTTCTTCAGACGAAGAACCTCTACATGTCTCCACCGAGGCGACCTGGTACGACACGAATCAACCATTTGCCCCCTTGAAGCTTTTGGTACAACTGGCAGAACCTGACGGAAATCACCTTCTATAATAACAATCTTACAACCAAACGACTTCTCGTTACCCGTTATATCTTCCATAATCGTATCGAATGCCTCGACAGAATACCGATGTGCCATGGTAGCTTCATCCCACATAATCACAGTAGCTTGACGGAGAATATCAGCCAACTTGTCATTTTTAGGGATGTCACATGTAGATGTTGCTGCTGGGGTAAATGGATGCTTGAATCTTAAGTGTGCAGTTCTTCCACCGGGTAACATAGTATCTGCTACTCCAGACGTAGTTGTTGCTATGGAAATGCCACCATTTCTTCTAACGGTCGACAAAATAGCACGGTAGAGAAAAGTCTTCCTGGTACCTCCTGGACCATCAACAAAGAAGACTTTGCTTTATTTTCTTCTGACGACACCCATAATTGCATCATAAGCCTTGGACTGATCTTCATTCAACTTGTCCACATTCATCATATCTTCTTCAGAAACCGGAATGGATACCTCCTCTTCGATCAAATCAGACACCTGTAAATTATCATCCAATATGCCTACAATTGTTGGAAGATCATAATATTTTAGACGCTTGCCATGTTGATGAAGCATTTGATCCAACTCTCTAAGAAGACGATCTGATAAGTATGCGGAGCTTGTATCACTTGAACTTGCATAATCTTCAACCATGTCGTTAAAAGACTCCTCCCACATCTTTATAGTGTCCACCGAGTTGCAAAATAACAGTATGCTACCAAAAAGCGTTCTCAAAGAAAATGGCATCTTGTTTGTTGCTGCTTCGGCCATACATGCCCTCAAACTGTTATCATTCTCCAACAATCCTCGTGCCTCGCTGCACTTTTAAATATCTGACATATTCAGCCGTCAATTGTCAACAAATCTTCATATGAAGTGGCACCCCTAACATGCATAAGTATTTCAGCTGCAATAGGGGTACAGAATATACCCTAACAATGACCCTCTGTTTTGTTCCTCCTCTCTGCCATTTCATAATTGTGTTTATCCCATTTGTAGTGTTCAGGAAACTCTCGATACAACCATCTCCTAGCCATAGGATCATATGCATTTGTAACAAAATACTCAGTCAACATCGTTTTGGAATTCCTTTCATTTTCCAAGACCTCATCGACTGTTTGATGCTCGTATAACATGACACTATTTTGTTTGGGAAGATGCAACTGCAATTGTTGAACTAATGGACATATCTTATTCATCGCAAACCTGTATATTCTCCACATTTCCTCTTGAGCACACACCCATCTTGCATTATAACGTGTTACCTCGTTATTCTCGGATTCTGGCTGCACTGGTTGCATCGAAAGGAAATACAATCTGGGCCCTTGTAAACGTACTTGTAAAGATACTTCACACTTTGGACAATGGAAAAAATTTCTACATTGATGTGGCAATCGTATTTCTGAAGAATCCAAGGATTGTAAGGCACCACAAATCTATTATCCGCTATGAAGTTCTTACTCATTGGTATAGTATTTCCATCATCTCTCCTTTGGTAGACTGGGTAAGCATCCTTTCCTTGCACGGTATATTCAAAAAACTGTTTCGGAAACCCTCTCTTGCACTTTACTTCCCTCATTCACTTGCTGCCACACAGACCATGAATCATCCGTTTTTTCACACACTTATACATCTTGGGTTCTTTCTTCTTATCAGGGATTTCTGCTCTAACTATGTGATCATAATCATCAGGACCTTGTAACATGTCTTTTCCCCCCAAAATTATCAACATATGGACATGAGGTAGACCTCTTTTTTGAAACTCAATCACGTGAACATGAGCAGCTACTCTTCCTAGTACATTCTTGTTAAATATATCTTCTTTCAACTCTTCAAATTTAGCACAGAATACTCTAGTTGTTAAATCAGGTTTATCTGATGCAGATTGACCGGGACGTAAATCAGCTACAATCTCAAGCCAGAGTAGATTGCAAGTCATTGTAAGAAATATATCAGGCTTCCCATATTTCTGTACCAATACCATTGCATCTTGGTATCTCTGGTACATATCACGCGACCAACCAATGTACGAAGAAGGTAGTACTATCTTCTTGCCTAGTTCGTCTATTGAGACAAAAAAACGTATCAAGAATTCATGCATGTTTGTTGTATTTAGGATATAAAATTAGAAACATACCAAGTTTTTTGCTTTCTTTTAAAACTTAAGTGGATTCTGAAGCTTTGAGTTTGAATTTGATTTTAGGGAAAAAACATAATGCACATGTATTCTATTTGTAACTTACCTACACTGGTTTCGCTAGCTATTTGTGCATCTTGTAGTCCTTCATAGATTTCCGCTCTTATTTCCTTCTGATGACCTGTAATCCATCTGAGTCTGGAGGAGTCAATTTTAACCCAATTATCCACAACGTACTGTTGCAACAATCGCCCACCTCGAAGAAAAAGTGAATCATGTTGTTTCGGATCTGTCCAATAATTAAAAGATATAAAAACACCCAAAAATTTTTTATTTAAAATGTGAGTTCAGGACTTTGGATTTATAGGCTGTATTACTTAATACCTATAGAAGTAATATTCAGAAACACATTAGAGAAGATATGATGCAGGATATAGTGAACGATTTGTCATAATTCAGGAAAAACATGAATTCAAAAGCTTTCTTAATTAAAGACTGAATTAATACCTGCAGGACATACGAATAGTATCCACGACATGACATCTTTCTTTCATTTGCATCTTTGCTATTTATGTCCCACTCGTAACTTCCATATGGGAGTAAAAGTGGATATTGCATAGGATCGTAATTACCACCAGTCTCAAAGACCTATAAGAGATTCCCACCTGTTGTCTGCACTACTATTTCACGTTCAGTATGTTTGTAACTTTCATCACCTATTGGCACAATAGCCACAACCTGAGAAGCACTTGGAAGAGTGTACTGCAACTGATCTTTAGGTTGCTCTTTAATAATCAACTGGCAATCCAAAAGATCTTCTCGTTCTGAACCTTGACGAAAAACATGGAGAAAGCTATTGTGTCTATTCAAGATTTCCCTTAACAACTTCAACACATCTCTATCCAACACATCGTTACCTTCCTTCATCATACACTTAATCTCCTGATCCGTGTCATAGAAATATAGTTGTATATATCGCGGTCGAGGTGCTTTATCCGGAGGTAAAAGGCTACCTATCCTATGGTAAAGCTGGCCTTGAATGCGGAAAGTATAAACTCCTTTAGTACCATCGGCGAGATCCTTATCAAAGTAAACCCCCATCGAAATAAGTGAAAAACAACGATTATAAGATCTGATGTTGATCCTAAACTCTTTCCCTCTTGTTCCCTGATCATCAAACAACTCTAGAAGTTCTATAGGTGGCTCAACAAATGGTAAATATATTTTCCCCTTACCACAACAAAAATTCGCGGATTCACGATAGAAAAGCATCGCATGACATTTTGGACATCTTTCCGATGGTGGCAAATGGTACTTTACAAATACAACTTGGTAAGTAAGTCCTTTTGCACAATTATGGAACGAAGATCTTCCCACAACACTTCAATGTGGATGACTTCCTTGTGGATTTGCTGTAAATAAACCGAGAGAGATCAACATCTATACATATTTAGCGTCCAAAGCAACCCAAAAAAACTTACAAATAATTTAACTATTCCATTTCAGAAAAGTAAAAAAAGCTTACATGCATGTTGCATTTTGTGTATGTCGAGATTCTTGAGATTGAGTCTGCGCCATAAGTCGAGGGCTTCTACGAAGGTTTAATGCAAGAATGTCATCTGTTGATGCATAAATTGAGCCTGAAAATAACCATTAGGTCATCACGAAAAAAATATGAACATAGATGGATATATTCTAAGCCGAAGTATATGTAGATAGCGATGTAAGAAAGATACGACTATACCGATTGCATCCTGTGTATGTGGTGGTTCTTTATATATGCTGAGGATGTTGACTGAACCTTGTACTTATGTGCAAGGGTAATTGGGCGGCATGACTGCTTTCTCGGCGATGTGGTACACTTACTTGATGCGGTGCAGTTTCTGCAGCAGTTTCCCCATCATCGGAGCTGTTATCATTTGCTGAGTCATGACTGGTTCTTTCTACAGCGGAACAATTAACTATGGCTCATGCCTTTTCTCTTCCAGGAACATAGCTGTTGGTTCGGCGCCGTTTCTGTTTACCATTTTTTTTTTTGAACATAAGTCTAAATTCACATCCATTTTTACTTAATCCTAAAACTGAAAGAGAAAGAAAACCTATTTTGGTATCTCAAAAGAGGAATTTGTACATAAACATGTAATACACTACAAACTTCTCATTAAAAAAATGAACTGCATCTATTCCTATTAGTTACCACCAACAGTTGTTTCGAATGGTTAACAACAGAAAATCAGATCCCTATGGATCTGTCCACATAACTAATGGTGATGAAGGAAACAGAGAATGCTTAGATCACATGAATGCCTCTGTTTTGATGAAGACAACTTATGTCTTGGATATTTTTTCTAAAAATCTCTAAATGATGCAACAGATATATAGACATACCTGGTATGACGCAATTGACTTCCCCTTTCTTTTTCGGGATGCCTCTGCGGCGTCCTCATCTTGGCACTAAACTTGCTCAATAAATCTGGGACTGCGACGCGTAATGATTATGTTAGCATTATGTACTCTTGTTCCTCCCATTTCAGTTGATTTACGGTGTGGTTCAGGTTGTGTTTGAAAGTGTTGTGTGAGTTGAGGATTTCTGTGAAGGTTTAAGTCAGCATCGCGAGTGCCCGCCATTGCTGCAACAGTTGGACCAACAAAAAAATTAGAAAGCACAAAGAGCATTTAGAAAATTAAAAAAAAAAAACTAAAATCTACTTGTTTCAACTCATGGAAGATCAGTACCTAGAAGTTTTCAATTTGTTTTGTCTCTGTAGATACCAAAATGTGACTCGACGTGTGGCACCATATGAAAGAAGGAGTAACTTAGCATCGCTAGAATAGTCTACGTAGTATCTTAACTTAGATAGCTTTGTTTGTAAGCAAAGGATACAAATGTAAATTCATTTCTACTCTCTAATACTTAAAGAAAATATGTAAGAGAGAAAGAGGGGGATCTGATTTTTATTTTCTCTATCATTTTCTTCTTCCTCCCAACTTAGATGAGAGCTCCAAAAACTCATTAATGGAGTTTCATGTAAATACAAAATATTATAGTGAAGAACCATGGATTTAGATCAATTCAAGATCAAACCATGTAAAAATTGTATGTCTCATTTACATTTTAGCACTTATATTTCACTTTGATTATGAATAAATGTTTAGATCTAGGATTTAAAATAGAAATGAAGATTTGGGTGTGCTATGGGAATTTCCATAGTTACATTTTGGCGCTAGAAACAGGGACCTGAACCTGATCTTGTTGATTCAAGAAAGTTCCAAAGTTTAGTTACAATCATCAACAAATCCGAATCTCGCTGGATCTGTAAGTTTCAAAGGCAGAAAAGGAAGTAACAACAAATCTCGCCAACATCTGAAGAAGACAGAGAAGAGGAAGATGCAGAATACTCGTTCAAAAAAAAAAAAAGATCAAAGAGATCTTTACCAGCAGCAGATCGAGAAGAAAAATCCTTCCCCTTAAACTCATCTATTACTTTCTTAAATTTTCAGATCTGGTTTATAAACAAAATTTTGAAAAAAAACTTTGTAAAAACTTTAATTATTCTTCCACAAGAATCTGATTTTCTGTCCAAAACTTTGGTTCAAAACGAATTTCGATTATAGATTTGTTTTCAATGAATCATGTTTTTCTTGTTGGAAATTATAATTTATAATCTAGAGTTAGTCTTGCTTCCTAGGAGCTCTGTACGAGCACCACAACTATGCTTGAATATCTGGTATATCCAAATTCCAACATTGCTAACTTTCTAGCTGAATTTCAAGAATATTTGGAATCGAAAATTGGATGTTGATTTGGGGATTTTTCCCATGAGCGAAGTTATATGGATTGCTAGCGATACAATTAGTTCTTATGTTCTGAATAACTAATCGAATTAACTTGTTGATTTCAGTGATGTATGATTGGAAATATTACCCAGCACAGATTGTTAACGGCGAAAGAAAAAACCAGTTAGCTTCGGAAGAAGTTTTGCAGCTGAGAAATGTAGTAAATCAACTAAAGCTGGAAGAACTTAGCTCGCTGGATTTGCAATGAACGAAGATCAGAAGGAACTCCTCTCGTCAGAGAAGAAAATACACAGCATTTAAATTCAAGAAAATACCGAAGAGACAATGACGAAGTTACTTCATCAACGTTTCCAGCAAAGCAACTTAGCATATATGAAACATATGACCCGAGGGAGAGTTCAGTTAGTGGAGCAAAACTTCGTGACCATGAGTTCACCGCAACCATCAACCAAACAGCGAGAATGAAGCTTACAGACTCTGAATAGGTTCCAGCCAAGTTCACTTCGTCAACAATCAAGCATCACTTCAGCTATTCCATCCATAACCATACGATAATCATACGAAGCAGAAATGGAAATACCTTTCAGCACAAACAAATATAGGCGAAGTGTTTCTACGAAGCAGAATCAATGCAACTTCGTCAACAGACCCAACAAGTAAGAAGAGAGGATGCAGCAAAGAAAGCTCATGTAAGTTAAGATGATCAAGTCAGGCGAAAAAGTATGAAAGGAGAAGGAATATTAGCGAATTTCGATTCAAAGGAGCAGTAATATGTCGAAGCAATTCTCATCAAGGGTCACTACACAAAGATATTGTCAGCAAACGAAGAATTCACAAAATATCTTCATGCAACCCAGCAACTAGACATACCACCCACTGCAAATAGCTATACACGAACAACACAACTAAAGGGCAACAAAAGGGGAAGTATTCTTACCCTCTATTCTTTGATTACAGAAATTATCATCTAAGAAAATCTGAATAACATCTATAGCTTGCTATTATTTCACTAAAATAGATTAAGGTCATTGGTCGTACTTCAATTGATCATTTACAGCTTGCTGTTATTAAGTCTTTATAATAGTTTAAACGCTTGAACTATGAGACGCAGGTACATCAGCTTGACATAGAATCACAGCCAAATAATCCCTTCGTGGAATAAAGCGGCAACGGAAGGATAAGACAAGGAGATACAGTCGACAAAATTTAGTCCATTAACAGAGATTACTTGGTCATCAACTTCGGCAAACAACTAAATTAGTTACGAGGTTAATCTCCACATGAAGAGCGAGGAGAAAATAATATGAGCAAAGAGAAAGATGCTAAAACAACCTTCATCAACAATCCTTATCTCGTCAAGCGATCACTTCGGAGTGGACAGATCAACCAGCTCAGGTCCAACGAACCAATTCGCTCAGAGCATTCATTCTCAAATCACCAGCGAAGTTCATATTTCTTTTGACCAACCAGTTCAAGAGTAACGAGCAGCGAAACCAAAAGGGAAGTATTCGTATATCAAACTTCAATAATTATTATGAGGGAGTACGCAAAATCATCGTAGCAAACAAACCATCATAGAGGTTCGACGAAACACTACCGGAGATAAGCGAGAATGCATACAACTGCGAACAACTGATCAGCATAAGATGGCATTGATCAAAGGCGAGCATCTTCAACAAATCTCAGCAAAATATAGCAGAACCACCATAATTCTCAATGACAGCAAGGAAGAAAATAACAAAAGAAAAGAAGGAAAGGGAAGGAGAACAGCTTGTTTCAGCTGTTACTTCGTAGGAGAAGAATAATAACATGTTAAGAAAGAAAGCTCACAGACTCAATTTCAGCTATCAACTAACGGAGGAATAAGATTTTATTGATATCTTCACTCACAGTCAATTTGACTTCGGAGGAATACCAACTTGCGAAGACAAACAACCAACTCGTGGCAATCGGAAGAATATAGAACCAGTGACGAAGTTTGATGAAAGCTCATCAGTTAATATCCAACAAGCACCAGCGAAGAGAAATCCCTCATTCGTCAAGAATGATTAACGAAGTAACTATAATCAAAGTTGAATTCGCCAGTAGCACATCAACGAAGCGACGAGTTCACAACGGATCCAGTAATGGTTCTTGACGAACAAATTTCAGAAGCTAACAGAAAAGTACGGCTACGTAGCAGACAGCATCATCAGCAACTTCGTCAAGTGTACTTCGTAGGAGACATTTCATAAAAGGGAGGATAACGAAAGAGGAGGTTTCAATAGAACATACTTCGTCAAGAATAGGGATATAGGGAGCAATAACTCACTCCGCCGGAGCTTCATCAATGAACAACGGTTTACAGAACAATCGGTTATAGTTCGACTAAAAGTTCAGCTACTTCGGAAGCAACCGAACAAAAGTGATAACTCACAGCAACAACTAAATGAAATCTTTTCCGAGAACAACAGTATATAGCTTCAGCTCGCAACTAATATCAAGGTGATACGAAATACCAAGCTAAACCAGCATACGAAGAGAGGGACACGAGCCAAAACATTTCCAGCGAGCAAATCAGTAAATTTTCAATAACAACGACTCAACAACGTCAGCAATAACAAGTCACGAGCCACATAGAACAAGTGCACGAAAACTCAACCAGTAAATGAGCAAACTCTCGATGGCAATACGATATCAACAAGAAGCAGCGAGCAAATGAATAAACAATGGAGAAATTAGTGCCGCTCGTTAAGATGTATACCAATTCAGCCACCAAAGAAACTAAAGATCAAAGATAACAAAAAGTTATAAGCTCAGATGATAAAGTATGCCGAATTGATAAACAAAATGATTAACTACTTCGCAAAAACAACACCTCAACGACAAGGATACCATCTCATGTGCCAACAGCGAATTTTCATCATAGTGAGATAAGCTATAAATTCAGTGAAAAACGGCAGCAGCACAAAGCAACAAGAATGAACAATATACAGAGATAAAGAGAAGAAGGCTATGAGCCAAATAAGATCAAAGAAAAGGGCAAAGATAAGACCCCATATATATACAAGAAGAAGAAAGTACAAGCAAAAAAAAAAAAAAAAAAAAGAAAGAAGAGAAAATATGCAATCGGGCAAAATAAGACCTTATGAATAGGCAAGTAAGACCTCACATTAGGAGGCTGATAAGACCCACGAAATAAAACAGTTTCTATGTAAACTCAAAACCTCTACTTAGGGAGGCTGAGAACTCATGGCGTGCAACTTAGTTCGCACAAGATGCAAGAGGCAATAATAAGACCTAACGCACGTCGTGAACAACCCTCAGAGAGATAAATAGGGAAAATGATAAGACCTATCCGCTGAGGGTCCCTACCATGGACGGCCTTCAGTAAGGGGTGTAGAAGCTTAGCCAGTGGAGATAGTAGATGGCCTGACACGATTTCTACACTCGATCCCAAAGAAACCCCACCTAGGGTGTGACTTCGTAACCATGAGCCATATCGGTGAAGGGATAAGAAGTCACGAAAACAACTGATACCATCCCAAAGAAAATGGGGGTAATCAGGGGGAATATAAAGGGACAGAACCCTCCAGATTAGGGAGCTGAGTGACCAAAAAGACGGCAATGTTACGGGGCTATTATTCATGGGAATAAGTAGGCCTGTGATATTGTCGCAAAGTAAGACCTCAATGAGTGTGTTAAGGCGAGGTTGATGGATCTGTAATTCGCAAGAATAAAGTGCGCCTGAGACTTCGCTGAAAGAATACCCTGAGCAACGGGGTGAGGCGCAATAAGACCTTAACTAGGAGGCGTTAAGACCTCTAGATAACAATTAATACGAAGAAGGTTGAAGATTCCAAGGAAGACGAAGACAAGAGGCAAAACGAGCAGAAGAAACGGGGCATGGTGAGACCTGTCTATGGCAAGTAAGACCCTATGCATACCAGTAGAAGACAATAAGACCTTAAATAGGAGGCACAATAAGACCTCATAGTGGCAGTTCGCGATCGCAGGAAAGGAGGAAGAAAAATGAGAGATGTGTGGCAAAATAATATGAAAAACAAGAGGCAAAATATGAAACAAAAGCAAGAGGCAAGCATATGACCTCGTAAAGTACATGAAAGAGAGGCGAAAAGAAGAAATAAGACCTCAATGAGGCACGAAGAAAATGAAAAAATATGCGAGAAGAATGAAATGAAAGACATGATCTTCCCGAGCTAAGTATCATGAAATTTCAAGAAACTTTATTGCATGCGAAATACTTACAATTGTAGTATGATTTGGATAGATGTCCATATTACTATGATTATACTATTGCTATGATACTAATAATGAAGGAACAAGCCTGGAGGCAATAAAGTAATGCAATATGCGAGCTAAAGTTGGACGAAGAGACACACAGAGCGAACTTGGAGCCAAAGCGAGATAGATGAGGCAAAGAAAATGAATATGTGAAGAGCAATGAATATGTGAAGAGCCATGAATATGCGAAGAACCAAAGCTATGTGATGAGGAATTGGAACAACACAAAGCGAGATCAATACTCTCAAGACTCAATGAGCTAAGTAACACATATTATCCATATTTAGCATTCACTCATCACATACATATAGAAAAAGCATATCATTTCATACATATAGCATTCATTCATCACCTACATATAGAATATACTAATTGCATACATTCGTCGAACATGCATCATATTTAGTACACTTTGGGAATCCTTACTATTCATACTTCTTGAAGACAATACTTATCGCCATGAATGTTTCTTGAAGATTGTTAACTAAGGGTACTTCTTATACTTCGGATTATATATTTCTAAGGATACTTCACGTTTATATGAACCAAGGGAGGATATTTCATCAATACTACGTTATCTAGTAGTAAGACATCAAGCAAAACAAGGGCAAGGGCAAGAAAAAGGAAGCACATTACTTTTGCTTCGGATAGCTTTAGTTCCTACATCTACCAAAGCAAAAGGAGGCACACATATACGAGAAAATGCATATTATACACTTCGCGGAATTTTTTTCAAAATTCATGGATTTGATATGAATCAAATATAAGGTCGTTAAGCTACAAATGAACCAATATCATGTGAAAAGCTACAATGAGGCAAGACAAGAACAAGAAGTGATACCATCAACTCGTCATCAAAGGCAACATCAACACAAGGTTATCATAGGTAAGGCTCAAACTAGCACTTACAATGAACTTCGCACAAGAATGAAGAAAGGAAACTTGGAAGAAAATCATCAAAACCAACTTTCGTGATCAAAGATCGCGAAGAAGAAACTCGGCACATTCACTAATGAAGATATCTCGCTCACTCCATACTTCGTCAACAACAAGAATCCTCAACAACAATAAAGTATATGAAGCAAATACCATCTCGTCAATTTTAGCTCATTACAAATAACATGACAC
Source organism: Papaver atlanticum (assembly GCA_023531105.1). Classification (NCBI taxonomy): domain Eukaryota; kingdom Viridiplantae; phylum Streptophyta; class Magnoliopsida; order Ranunculales; family Papaveraceae; genus Papaver; species Papaver atlanticum. The sequence goes on along the minus strand of JAJJMB010006544.1, from coordinate 124,999 downwards.
CTCGCTACTACTCATCAACATGAACAATCAACAACCAAGCATACAAGGGAAAAATCAAAAGCAATGAATCGTTTCAACAACAACTTATGATCAACAACAACAAAATCGAGGATTGACACTTTGCATACTATTTACATATTCGAGGATTGATACTTCTTATATATTTCGAGGATTAGTACTTCTTATACTTCTTAAAGAACACTTCATACTTCGCATACTTCATACTTCACATACCTCGGGAATGATACTTCTATACAACAACAAGGCTTCGGAACTTCGCAAAAGAACAAGAGGCAAGTATATACTTTTCAAGTTATTATTCTTTCGCTCGTTCCTTCATCAACAAAGATCAAAGTCATCTACTCAAGCACCACACGTCTCGCTTCAAAGAATTACACCAAGATGGATTTTTTCTTAAGAATCGCTCTTCAAGCAACACTCAAGAAAAAAAGGAAAAAATGTAGATACCAAAATGTGACTCGACGCGTGGCGCCATATGAAAGAAGGAGTAACTTAGCATCGCTAGAATAGTCTACGTAGTATCTTAACTTAGATAGCTTAGTTTGTAAGTAAAGGATACAAATGTAAATTCATTTCTACTCTCTAGTACTTAAAGAAAATATCTAAGAGAGAGAGAGGGATCTGATTTTTATTTTCTCTATCATCTTCTTCTTCCTCCCAACTTAGATGAGAGCTCCAAAAACTCATTAATAGAGTTTCATGTAAATACAAAATATTATAGTGAAGAACCATGGATGTAGATCAATTTAAGATCAAACCATGTAAAAATTGTATGTCTCATTTATATTTTAGCACTTATATTTCACTTTGATTACGAATAAATATTTAAATCTAGGATTTAAAATAGAAATGAAGATTTGGGTCTGCTATGAGAATTTCCGTAGTTACAGTCTCACCACTGAATTTAATTCAATTACATACTTAAACATGTCTCGGTCACTTGGATATTATCTTTCTCTTCGAAAGTGGTTAACTATAAGTGCGGTTGTGATAGTTGGTGCAAGATGGTATAAGACAAAACAACATCAAGTTATATTTGGTTAAACAAACTTTCAGTAAAGTTTCAGCTTGTAGTATAAAAATGTGTTCCTCACCACTATTCATTACTGCAACCTGGTCACTGCTGCCTTCACTTGTAGTTGTACTTCTTTTTGACCAAATCTTAGCTTTTTGACCAAATCTTAGAGTCAAGACTTAAAAGGAAAAAAATATGTTGACCCTGAATACAAACTTGTTGCTAGCCTAGTAGTGCCTAATGCTGGTCATCATGCACATTTGCGCATGAGAAAAATGGTCGCATTTGATGAAAATTGGCAAGGATTTTCATCAAATAGTAGTTGTCAAAGATTATACCTTGGGAAGTAGAAGTTGTCGATGTAGAAACACCAGTAGTACTTGGTCCTGGTTCTTCCATTATATGTTGATTGAGGAACCTGGGCTTCGACGGAGATTGCTGATCCGAATGAATAGGTTCCCCTCAATTGCTACAAAAAATTGAAATATATAAAAGAGTTAAAGACAGAGAAGAAAAGTAAATGAATTTCTGATTCAGTATGAGTCAGAAAGTACTTATTTTCCAATCCTTTACGTGGGCAAAAATTATACCTTGGGAAGTAGAAGTTGTCGATGTAAAAGCACCGGTAGCAGTTGGTCCTGGTTTATCCATTATATCTTGATTGAGTAATCTGGGGCTTCGGCGAAGATTGTTGATCCTAATGGGTAGGTTCCCTTGAATTTCTACACAAAATCTGAAAAGGGATGATTGACATACTTGTGTTGATAACTAATTCTACTTATCATCAATTCAGAACTGAACATTTGTATTCAGATGAGAACAGTAAACTAAGACACTTATATTACCTCTATCAAGTTGGTAAGTAGATGCCCAAGCACCCGTAGTGCTTGTGTCTTGTTTCGTGTCTTTAATCTCAGCTCCAACTGTTTGTTTCTGCCGTTTAAGGTAAGCAATACGACGGCGTTCACGATTTCTTTCTATTTCCTCTATAGTTAATGCACTTATTCTCTCTCTATCACGGATACGGCGTTGGTCTAACCTGTCATTCTCTGATGCTCTTCCCTCACTATTAGTTGCATCGCCTACTCTTGTTTCCTTCATTTGATAAGCTATTCGCCGTTTTTCAAGGATCTGCTCTCTTTCATTCATAGTCATTGAACTTCGTCTTGCCCTTTGTGCAGTACGGCGCTTTTCTTGGCTTTTTGTTTCGGTACTTTCATTTTCTGAATACACTGAGTCATGGCAGCGTTTCTTGCCTCTTTCTTTATCAAAATCAACTAATTCACCGAGGACTCGCAAAGCATATTACACGTATATTATGCCCCCGAAATTTAGCTCAAAATTCCGGCTGGCCGCCAGCATAAAAACAAGTTGGTTTCCACTTCCTAACCTAACGTTTTCCTTCCAAATGGGAGATAGGAGCGATGTTACTAGTTTCGGATTGCGGACTCGTCTTGGTAGGGTTGGGGTTGGTCGGGACCCGGACACATCGACGATATTATCTTGGGGAGATACTCCGTAAAATCTTTAAGTTACATTTTGTTTCCAGATATTAAGTCCTTTACACTTCCTAAGACTTAAGCGTATGGAGTAAGAAAGTTGCAAGGTATTGAGTTTGGTCTTAGACTTGCCATTAAACATGGTTTGCAGAATGTTCATGTTAGTTTAGACTCTTTGACTATTTTCTCTTATTCAAGTATAAGAGCAAGTCTTATGGTAGACTCCAAGCTATTCTAAGTGTGGAAAAAAATATGGAATTTCAAATTTATGTCTTCCAAATGGGATTATTTCATATTTTTTTCCAAGCCATATTCCATAGTTTCGTGGAATGGTTAGTGGAATCCAAATGAAAACGTTATTCCGATTTGCGTTCAACGCGATTCGCGTGCAAGAAGATAAAAGATGATATCTGAATAATGGTTGGTGCTATTCAAAATCGCCCCCAAAAAATGTGGTAAAGTATTACAATCTTTTGTTGAATAAAAGTGATATACAACTAAAATAAATAAATACACATGACGGATTTAATTGTTGATTTTTTGACTAAATAAACAAACTAACGTATTATATTTTAAAAAGGAACAGACATAACTAATATTGACCAAGTGAACCGGTGAGTGTAAAATACTAAAAAAATGAATAAGTTTGACGCAAATCCAAATAGCGTCCGACATTATCTCTTTTTTGCGTAAGTATACGTTTTCTGGATGGGATAGAGGTCAATTGACAATTTATGTTATGAGTTCGAGCAGATATTGATGGAGGATAGATTCGAAGACGGTTAGGCGTGAGCATTTGGCCCAAAATCCGCGGATTCGATCCAGACCAAATGTATTTTTGCAGATGGGTGCCCAAAATGTTCACTAACGGATTGGATGCAGATGCAATTTTTGAAATACAACGGATATTGTATTGGGTGCTGGTGCAGTCTAAAAAACACGTTAGACATCAGCACCCATTAGATTAAAAATATTTATGGTACTTTTATAAAATATGGGTTTAGTTTAGTATTTTTATAGTCCATTATATAACAAACTTATCTCCTCATCATTTTCTTCTGTCAAACATTTAGGGCATGAGATTTAGATGCAAATTCAAATTCAAATTCAAATTCAAGTTTGTTTGTTTTTTTGATTAGTCATTGTATTTAAGTCGTTTTTGTGTTTTTTTTCTTCCAATTTATAGTTTATAATTATAAAACAAATCCATTGGATTATTCGCATCCAATCATGTGACAGGCCGGAAAATTACGCCTAACGCGCTAGGGCACGCAGGTCATAACTTCCCCGATGCGCCATTCTGATGCTACTAACCGGGACTTAAAACTAGGCAAATGTACGTTCATTTTCCCTTGTAAATATGCTCCATTAGTATGATGCAGCTAACTTAGCTTCCACACCGTTCCAAACATTCCCTTGTTCTGCCAAGGGTTTTAATCCATAAAGGCTCATGCCGATGCATTATTTCATGCATCTCTGGCTTTCAAGTCCTACCTTAGGCATGGAACATGCCTTGTGTTATGCATATACCGTTGTATCCTAGTTCCACCTCTTTACTTAGCTTAGGCATTGCTGAGAGCATGCACTTGTCTTTCTCGTGCCAAGGGTGCATCAATCAGGCTCATGCCGTACTTTCCTTAGGCTTATGCAAGCTCCGCTAACTTGCATATTGTTGTAGCTTACTTTCTGGACATGCCCAATGCGCGATTGGTGCATGCTTACGTCGAACACCTTGATAATCAAAGGAATGGAATGTGAAAAAATTGGGGTACAACAACCTCACCCAATATTTCTCTTAGCAATCTGTATGGACTCACTCCAATAAACTTTTAAGAGAATCAACTAGACAGTTACACTCAATCTTAATAAAAAGTATATCAAAGAGTTATATATCAATTTCTCGATTCAATCCTTACTCAAACAAATAGAAATCTGCGAGCCTGATTGAATATAAGAGAAATACCTTGAACGGTACCAAAGACCAATATTCAAGGATCAATCAATTTCAATCAACAACCAAAGGTTGGATTTACCAATTGATCGATACAACGCACAACCTGTGATATTTCAATTATATAACAAAATATAATGCGGAAAAGAAATAACACAGACACCATAAGTTTTGTTAACGAGGAAACCGCAAATGCAGAAAAACCCCGGGACCTAGTCCAGATTGAACACACACTGTATTAAGCCGCTACAAACACTAGCCTACTACAAACTAACTTCGGTCTGGACTGTAGGTTAACCCTAATCAATATCACACTGATCCAAGGTACAGTTGCGCTCCTTACGTCTCTGATCCCAGCAGGATACTACGCACTTGATTCCCTTAGCTGATCTCACCCACAACTAAGATTTGCTACGACCCATAGTCGAAGACTTTAATAAACAAATCTGTCTCACACAGAAAAGTCTACACGAATAGATAAATCTGTCTCCCACAGAAATACCTATGAGCTTTTGTTCCGTCTTTTGATAAATCAAGGTGAACAGGAACCAATAGATAACCCGGACTTATATTCCCGAAGTAAAGCCTAGAATTATCAATCACCTCACAATAATCTTAATCGACTAGCGAAATAAGATATTGCGGAATCACAAATGATGAAACGAAGATGTTTGTGACTTCTTTTCTATCTTGCCTATTGGAGAAACTAATCTTAAGCCAATCTTACGATTGTACTCAAATACAATAGAAACAGCAAGATCAGATCACGCAACTACAGAGAAAATAGTTGGGTCTTGCATCACAATCCCAATGAAGTCTTCAAGTCGTTAACCTACAGGGTCTCGATAGAAACCTAAGGTTAAAGGAGAATCGACTCTAGCTTATACAACTAGTATCACATAGGAGGTGTGGGGATTAGGTTTCCCAGTTGCTAGAGTTCTCCTTTATATAGTCTCCAAATCAGGGTTTGCAATCTAAGTTACCTTGGTAACAAAGCATTCAATATTCACCGTTAAATGAAAACCTGATTAGATTCAAGCTAATATCTTTCAACCGTTAGATCGAACTTAGCTTGTGATACACAAATGAAATGCATGTTCATTTAGGTTTGGGTAACCGTACCTAAACATGTACACCTAGTTGGTTCAACAATAGTTAACCATGGTTAGCCATATGAGCACTTTCATATCAACCTTATTCATCTTCACCATAACTAGTTCAAGTGACTCAAATGAACTAGTTAGAGAGTTGTTCAATTGCTTAGATCTCATAGAAGTATACAAGACACAATCGAAGCAAAAACGATTTTGATTCACTCGAATCAATTCATGAACATTATAGTCACGGTTTGCAAATATGCATTCCTTAATTTATAAATGTCTTAGTTCACGAAAAAAACGTTTTAAAAATATAACCCACTCAAGTACGCATACCTGTATGCATACTTAAGTACCCGGATTGAGCTTGTTTTTCAATTCACAAACTCCAGCAGAAATTCACGGGATGTGAACTTCCGGTAGGACGTGTACGGGTACGCGGACTTAGCTCCGAACATCCTAAACTAGTAAAGTACGCATACTTTGGTTCAAGGATTTTGGACTTGCACAAGTATGAGTTCACATACAATGTTTATATCCATTCAAGGTTATATATTGTAAACTCTCATTTCAATCATTGAAATATTCTTAGAGGATGTTATATAGCGGTTATTCATACACTATTTTTCATCAAAGCGATTTTCAAGAGATTGAAACAATCAACATGACTTTCGTCACGAGTAAGGATGAACTTGGCCAAATCGAAAGCTTACCAACACATATTTCGAGAAATAGATAAGCGAGATAAACTCGGCTCGAAATAGCAAATGTGTATAGTCGAAGTCTATATAGCAATACGACTTTTGTCTCAAGATAGGAGATAGAGTAGATAGACTTTTGAGTGATAGATAAGTTCAAGTCTCCTCATACCTTTTTTTCGATGAAGTTCCACAAGTTCCTTGAGTAGTTCTTCGTCTTTGTATGATGAACGTCGTGGAGTCTAGAGCTCAACTACACTTACTATCCTAGTCCGTGACTTAGCTATAGTAAACTAGAAATCAAGACTTATAGTTTTTGCAACTAAACTTGACAAACAAGCTTGAGATAGCAATGCTTGCGAGTTCGACCAATAAGTGCTCTAACAATCTCCCCCTTTGTCAATTTTAGTGACAAAACTATCAATACATATGGAATACAAAATAAATAAACTTTGCAGCTTCTCATCCACATGCTTGATATCCTTAGTTCTTCAACATTACTCGAAATCTTCGTCACTTCCAAGTACTCCAATGATTCCAAAGATATTCAAATCAGCATCACCATTGTTGAAGATCCGTAGCCATAACAATGAGAAAACAATAGCTCTCGATCATTGTTACACAGGGTCATAGTATTATTACACAGCATCAAAGTTCAATTGTATCAAAACTTCGACAACAATACTATGGTGATATGTATCACTATCCCTTAGTTAATACTCCATATCACATGGAAACCACTCCCCCTTACATAGTGATCCGAAAACCATATGTATTTGTTGTGTGAACTACACATTAATTCTCCCCCTTTTTGTCAATTTTTTTTGCAAAGGTACGAAAACTAGTGGGATCCTTATAAAATTTCCATAAAGACATTTCATGACCAAAAGAAAGTACATATCAACTTTTTAGATGCAATCATATAGCCGAAACTAAATGAATTCATCAAGGAGTTTATAAAGATACAAGATAACCCCTATAATATTCCACAGCCGCACTCCCCACAAAGATTTGGCAATTAAGCACAAGTTCAATTAAGAACTCTCCCCCATAAAATGTCATTCCCGAAAGAACAACAAGAGCGACCTTACTTTCACAAGAAAAGAAGGATTTCATTGGACATTAACAAATTAAAAAGAAATATGAATTTGTATCCAAAAACTCAATTAAATTAACCACAAGAAAACCCATGGTTAATTTAATCGGAAATGCTCACATAAGAGGACTTACGGAGCCGCACAGTATTTAACATAAGGATATGGATCAGGGAAGATCAATACTGCGGAATAACCAAAGATTCATTCAATTCTTTATCACCATTTGCACAATGACATATAATAGACTTAATCTTTGTAAACAAAAGCTCATCCTATCTTCCATCAATATTTGCATAACGACATAATAGGCTAATCTTTTTTTTGTCAAAAGTTCATTCAATCTTTTATCAATACTTGCATACCGACATATGAAAGACTTAACTTTTGACCATGTATGGGACAATCACAGTTCACGGACTCAAACACACATATCCCATAACAAGTTGCAATATGTAAAACCATAAAGATTAATACTGCAAAAATCATCTTCCAAATCAACTTTAGAATTTAAACAAATAAATCTAAAAACATTGCAAGATGAAAATCATTGGAAATAGCTATGTGTAATCACAAAACCGGCTATTCCAAACCCTAGTTATCCTTCTTAAAAACACAATAATAAATTCTCATAAGAAGTTTTCTAGACATTGAGACCTCTGAAAAATTCTTTATCGTCCCCGAACTCCTTGTCGTCAACAGCCATGGGAACATATGGTTCGTGAAGAAAGGAGTCAATTCCAACAAACCTTCTGGGCTGATGATGTCGAACCAGGGCCTTCTGAATTTCAAGAGTACTCACAACAACATCCTTTATTTGTTGAATCTCCTTTCTTGTCTCCTTCAACTCTTCAAGAACATCAGAAAACTTCTAAGAATTTGAAGGAACAGCCCTTGTTTTCCTCACATTCCTTCTTTTTCTTTTCAAAGTTGGAGGTAACGGAGATTTTTATGATTGATGGCTTAACAATCATATTAACCTCTTTTCCATCAGAAGACATAATGCTTGGAGTATCCATATGCGTACGGGTTTGTGGGAGGAAATCACAACTTAAACTCAACAAGCAGTCTTAAGATAAAAAGAGTTTCAGAGAAGGAAAAAGGAATGTAGGGTTACGAAACCTTTAAACACAGGTTCGTGCACGCACAACTCACAACCCTAAGAAGGGTAGAATTGTCGAGAATAACCCTCTTTTATTGATTGACCAGGGAATTCCTTTCCAATATCAATTAGATATGGAAGAATTCCAATCTTGCAAAACAGGCAGAGCTAAAAAGAAAAAACAAACAATTTAAAACCATTTTTATTTTTCTAAAGCCTTGGATGTGCAAAATCTTGTCTCTTTTGATCAGGCACATGAGACAAGATGCACTAACCAACACAATTTAAGTTGTGCTGGGATGAACAATAATCTGTCCACCATATCCTTTTTGATCGATATTCATATAACCCTGTTTCTCATAGTGTTTAGACCATAAGCTTCTTTCAAATGGTCTTGTCTTATCTTTGGAAACTAACTTCTTTGACGAAGATAAAATCTTACATACCTCAGTGGTCTTTTGAACAAGTTTAAGAATGTTTGCTTATCGATTCGCTCTTCGTTGAAGTTTGTTGACATGCCTCAATTTGTGTTTGTACTTGAAACACTTTGACAGTTCATGACCCTTGAGTGAACAATAGGAGCACGTAAACCTAGGGTATGATTCAGATACCCGAGATGTGCAAGATGCTAGACACATAGTGGAACCTGAAAAATTTGATAGAGAGTTTCCAACAGAAAGGTCAACTTTTTCTTCCAGATTGGTTGGGATTTCTTCTGAAAGAATATCAAGATTGATGTATGTATTGCTACAATTACCAAAATTAATATTTTCACAAAGAAGTGCAACACTTGATTTTTTGTCTTCATTAAAATCATAATTGTCAGACATTTCATCAAGAGTTGCAGCAAGACCTTTGTTCCCAGTGTATTTTTTATGATTTGGACACTCATTTGTAAAATGACCAAAACCTTTACACTTAAAGCACTTAGGCATATCCTCATCACCAGTTTCATCAATATCCCTGTTTTTATGAGGAACACGATTATGGGTTTGTCTGATGACCTGGTTTTATCTCTAGAGAACCGTTTACTTCTCTTCAAAAGAAGGTCCCTAAACTGTCTTGTGATCAACGAGAATGACTTGTCAAGATCTTCATCTGATGAATCAGCCTCAGAAAGATCATCTTCAGAGATGCAAACACTTTTACTTTTATCAAGTACTTTAGTGTTCTTTTGTGCTTTGAAGGCAACATCCTTTCAAGGTTTGGATGTATGCTCATGATCAAAGATCTTTAACTTCCCAACCAGAGTATTTCTGGAAAGCGTTGTGAGATTATTTCCTTCAACGATGGCATGCTTTTTAGAATCGTATCTGGATGGCAGAGAACTGAGAATCTTCATCACAATGTCCTTTTCAGGAATAATCTTACCCAATGCAAAGGATACATTAACAATTTCAGACACTTTGTGATTAAACTCATCAAATGATTCTTCATCTGCCATACGAAGGTTTTCCCAGTCATAATTTAGGTTTTGAAGCCTAGCTTCTTTTTCACAGGTATTCCCTTCAAATACGGTTTCTAAGATATCCCATGCTTCTTTAGACTTCGTGCAAGTAGTCACATAATGCTGAAGATCTGGGGTAATGGCATGTATGATAGCATGTAAGCCGTCAGAATTTTGCTTTGCAGCAAGGATTTATTCTGGACTATGTCTACCAATATCCTTAGGTATAAATACATCGCCTTCTGTATTAACCGGAGGATCATAGCCATTCACAACATGTACCCATGTTTGAAAATCACGATCTTGAAGAAAAGCACGCATAGCGATTTTCCACCACAAGTAATTTGAGCCATCGAAGACTGGTGGTACATTTATGGAGATAGAATTTCTGTCCATAGAGTCAGATCGCTACAAACACATACTTATGAGGTCTTTAAACGTGTTTGCATGCTCTGATACCAATTGAAAAAGTTGGGGTACCACAACCTCACCCAATATTTCGCTTAGCAATCTGTATGGACTAACTCCAATATACTTTTAAGAGAATCAACTAGACAGTTAGACTAAATCTTAATAAAAAGTATATCAAAGAGTTATATCTCAATTTGTCGATTCAATCCTTACTCAAACAAATAGAAATTTGCGAGCCTGATTGAATACAAGAGAAATACCTTGAACGGTACCAAAGACCAATGTTCAAGGATCAATCAATTTCAATCAACAACCAAAGGTTGGATTTACCAATTGATCGATACAACGCACAACCTGTGATATTTCAATTATATAACAAAATATAATGCGGAAAAGAAATAACACAGACACCATAAGTTTTGTTAACAAGGAAACCGCAAATGAAGAAAAACCCCGGGACCTAGTCCAGATTGAACACACACTATATTAAGCCGCTACAGACACTAGCCTACTACAAACTAACTTCGGTCTGGAATGTAGTTGAACCCCAATCAATCTCACACTGATCCAAGGTACAGTTGTGCTCCTTACGTCTCTGATCCCAACAGGATACTACGCACTTGATTCCCTTAGCTGATCTCACCCACAATTAAGAGTTGCTACGACCCAAAGTCGAAGACTGTAATAAACAAATCTATCTCACACAGAAAAGTCTACACGAATAGATAAATCTATCTCCCACAGAAAAGTCTACACGAATAGATAAATCTATCTCCCACAGAAATACCTACGAGTTTTTGTTCCGTCTTTTGATAAATCAAGGTTAACAGGAACCAATCGATAACCCGGACTTATATTCCCGAAGAACATCCTAGACTTATCAATCACCTCACAATAATCTTAATCGACTAGCGAAACAAGATATTACGGAATCACAAACGATGAGACGAAGATGTTTGTGACTTCTTTTCTATCTTGCCTATCGGAGAAATTAATCTCAAGCAATCTTACGATTTTACTCAAATACGATAGAAACAGCAAGATCATATCACACAACTACAGAGAAAATAGCTGGGTCTAGCTTCACAATCCCAATGAAGTCTTCAAGTCGTTAACCTACAGGGTCTCGATAGAAACCTAAGGTTAAAGGAGAATCGACTCTAGCTTATACAACTAGTATCACACAGGAGGTATGGGGATTAGGTTTCCCAGTTGCAAGAGTTCTCCTTTATATAGTCTCCAAATCAGGGTTTGCAATCTAAGTTACCTTGGTAACAAAGCATTCAATATTCACCGTTAGATGAAAACCTGATTAGATTCAATCTAATATCTTTCAATCGTTAGATCGAACTTAGCTTGTCATACACAAATGAAATGCACGTTCATATAGGTTTGGGTAACCATACCTAAACATGTACACCTAGTTGGTTCAACAATAGTTAACCAATGGTTAGCCATATGAGCACTTTCACATTAACCTTATTCATCTTCACCATAACTAGTTCAAGTGACTCAAATGAACTAGTTAGAGAGTTGTTCAATTTCTTAGATCTCATAGAAGTATACAAGACACAATCGGAGCATAAACGATTTTGATTCACTCGAATTAATTCATGAACATTATAATCACGGTTTGCAAATATGCATTCCTTAATTTATAAATGTCTTAGTTCACGAATAAGCCGTTTTTAGAAAATAACCCACTCAAGTACGCATACCGGTACGCATACTTAAGTACCTGGATTGAGCTTGTTTTTCAGTTAACAAACTCCAGCAGAAATTCACGGGATGTGAACTTCCGGCAGTACGCGTATGAGTACGCGGACTTATCTCTGGACATCCTAAACCAGTAAAGTACGCATACTTTGGTTCAAGGATTTTGGACTTACACAAGTATGAGTTCACATAAAATGTTTATATCCATTCAAGGTTATATATTCTAAACTCTCATTTCAATCATTGAAACATTCTTAGAGGATGTTATATAGCGGTTATTCACATACTATTTTTCATCAAAGAGATTTTCAAGAGATTGAAACAATCAACATGACTTTCGTCACGAGTAAGGATGAACTTGGCCAAAGCGAAAGCTTACTAACACATGTTTCGAGAAATAGATAAGCGAGATAAACTCGGCTCGAAATAGCAAATGTGTATAATCGAAGTCTATATAGCAATACGACTTTTGTCTCAAGATAGGAGATAAAGTAGATAGACTTTTGAGTGATAGATAAGTTCAAGTCTCCACATACCTTTTTGTAGATAAAGTTCCACCAGTTCCTTGAGTAGTTCTTCGTCTTTGTATGATGAACGCCGTGGAGTCTATAGCTCAACTACACTTACTATCCTAGTCCAAGACTTAGCTATAGTAGACTAGAAATCAAGACTTATAGTTTTGGAAACTAAACTTGACAAACAAGCTTGAGATAGCAACGCTTGCGAGTTCGACCGAGCAGTGCTTTAACAGAATGGAACTTTCCTCATCAAGTTTGGCCACAATCATCTCTTCTATCGCCATACCGGGTCAGATGATATGAAAGGTCAATATGTCGCAACCATATCTCACTTAGATGATATGAGCGATAATGTGCTAGACTGGCAACGCTGCAACTCATTACGGATAGTAGTTCATCCTCGAAGGGACCGCAACTTAAGCTAACATGTTTGAAAGGCCATGGCCAAGCAATAATAGTAATGACATAGTCAGTGTAGGTCATTCCGTCAAAATGCACAAAGGCTGCGCATTACTGAGTCTGCAGCATGGCATAGTAATGCCCATGCTTAATATTCTCCATTGGCAAGGCTACACAACTATAAATGAGTCCTTAGCATCATTTATGCTCTTTCGTCTAAGCTAATGCTTACTTGGTGCATGGTCTGCATATGTACCTCCAACCAACTACCCCTCCCTATATATGTTTTATTGACATTTCTACAACTGAAAGTTGGGGAGGAAAATGACATTCACCAAGTACCAATTTTGAGGTGCTTGATTTACTATTCATGGCCGTTGCCATGTATTTTTGAATAACCTTCCATGATGGGTGTACATTCAGTTATGTCCCATAAGCCAATTCCAATGTCCGGCCATGATGGCTGAACATTTCCTAAGCCAGCCTGCTCTGGCCCGATGTAACACAGTGATGTTATATTGGCCCTAGGCTAATTACATGGTAATGTGCTATGTTAGCACTAACTTAGCTCAAGGCCATCAACCCAACTGGCCAAATGCACCCTTTGATGCGAGATTGACCTTTGGATAATATAGCTTACATCTTATACCCTCTTGGTGCCATATTGGCCTTGACCAATATGCCCAACGTAATTCGCCATTTTGGCACCGTATTGGCCTAGGCCAATATTCCTATATATGTTTTATTGACATTTCTACACCTAAAGTCGGGGAGGAAATGACATTCACCAAGTACCACTTTTGAGGTGCTTGATTTACTATTCATGGCCGTTGCCATATATTTCTGAATAACCGTCCATGATGGGCAGGGGCGGAACTACATCCCAGCATGGGATGGCTTAAGCCACCCCCAAACAAATTTTTTTTGTTAAAATGCATGTGATTTTAGCCGATTTTAACTCAATCATAGTTAAATCTATGGTGAAGCCAGCCCATATATTTTTTAGTATGCATTTTGTTTCTTGAAGCCCCTCTAAGATTCAAATACCAGTTCCGCCACTGATGATGGGTGTACATTCGGTTCTGTCCCATAAGCCAATTCTAATGTCCGGCCAAGATGGCTGAACATTTCCTAAGCCAGCCTGCTCTGGCCTGATGCAACACAGTGATGTTATATTGGTCCCAGGCTAATTACATGGTAATGTGCTATGTTAGCACTAACTTTGCTCAAGGGCATCTACCCAACTGGACGAATGCATCCTTTGATGTGAGAATTACCTTTGGATAATATAGTTTACATCTTACACCCTCTTGGTGCCATATTGGACTTTACCAATATGCCCAACGTAATGTGCCATTTTGGCTCCGTATTGGCCTAGGCCAATGTTCCTTTTAGTATGCAACTGAACTTGAGATAAAGCTTCATCTCATGCCATGGCGCATCTTTGAGCATGCGACATGCTAAAAACACGGGATGTTACAAATCCGTCCATTCGTGCATCAATTAGATGAAAATCCATTGGATGTTGGATTGGATGCGGATGCCAAATTTGAAATCCGCAATGAATTAGATTAAATGCGGATGAAATGAAGGTCGGTCCATGCCGACCCATAGTCACTCCTAGTTGTTATTCTTTATTTTTTATTATTTTCTTGGTTTTGGGCTTTTAGCCCATCTAATTGTATTAAAAAAATTAAATAATTAAAATGTATGAAAAAACTTCGTGTCAAACTGAGGGGGAGAATGAAAATCCATAAATTTAAATTCTGAAAACCTTTTCTGATGAAGACGAGTATTGAAAGCTATTATAAGTAATTTTGGTAAGATTTTATGTTGTTCTTGGACGTTAGAAACGAATTTCGGGTTGGATCCCTATTTAAAGAGGTTGTAACTCGGATTTAGTCGATGGTTGTAATGTTGCATTATAGCTTGCACACGAGCAATTACACTTTCTACGGCTAAAGCGCGACCAATATCAAAAATATCTGGAATTTGATTAAGGACTAAAATAGAGATCAACAATATTAGAGTAGGCAATAAAAAAGATCCCAGGAGCCTCGCTACAATCACAGGAGCTTTAGTTCCTTATCCATCTTCGTCGGTCCCTGAAGAAGCACAACTTAGTCACTCCTTTATCTGAGAGGTAATCTCCATAGAAATCATCGTCAAGACATCATGAAAAACAAACAATTATTATAATTCCTGCAAAACAAACGAACATAATCAAAACAAAATCGATAAAGGATGGGCCATGGACTAGATTTCTTTCTTTAAGACGATTTCGAGGCTCTTTCCTAACTATGCGAGAAATTCCTCAAGTTGGAGCGTCGTCCTCAGAATAAAACAGTTGATTTCTCAATCTCCCATGTATTGTGAAATATTGAATACTATAACTCTCCTAATTCTTGCTCAAAATTATGAAGGTTAAACAAATTTATGTTTCTCTCTCTAGCAAAGTAGCCTTTTCATATTACTCGATAAATCAATTTTAATTAATGAAATTTATTTATGGAGATTAATTTCGCTAAAATCCTCAACAGTCCGAAAAATCCAATTTTATTTATAGAGAATAAATAATATAAATGTAGTTTGAAACAAGCTACTAAGCAATGTCATGAAAAGTTTGACAATTTGATGATTGAAAATAGTTTCAGAATAAATGAAAGGGACAAATGCATATATTATAAGTTTGAGAATGATATATGCATTATCATTTGTTTGTACGTGGATGACTTGTCGATTTTTTTTCTCAAACTTTTCTGTAGTTAATGAAACTAAGAATATGCTCTAACTTTGACATGAAAGACTCGGGGGGAAGGGAGTGTAATTCTTGGAATTAAAAGTACTGGATTTGATGATGATATTTCTTTAGATCAATCTCATTACATTGAAAAGATTTTTGAGAAGTATAACTATTTTGATTGTAAACTTGTTTGTACTCCCTTTTATTTTAGTTTTAAATTGTTTATGCATACTAGAAATAACATTATACAAAATGAATATTCTAGTATAATTAGTAGTCTTTTTCGTACAACTGATTGTACTAGACCAATAATGCATATACAATGGGGTTTTATGCAGGTTTACTAGTAATGAAGGTATGGAGCACTAGTTAGCAGTTGAGAGGGCGGCATCTGAAAAGAACCTTTAACCTAGAATTAAACTATGAAAATTTTCCGCAGTCCTTGAAGGATAATGCTATGCTTATTGGAATACCCTTTTATATAACTATAAAGCCGCCGGTAAATATTTATTCAATATTGCTGAAGGTAGTTTCTCTTGGAAATCCAAGAAACAAGTTATGTTAGCTCAGTATATGATAGAGTCTGAATTGCTATTACTAGCAACAACTAGTCAAGAGGCAGGCTGGTTGAAAAACCTACTACCGCACATCCATATATGGGATAGACCGGTACCATCCATTTTGATCCACTGCGATTGTAAAGTAGCTATTGTAAGAGTTCAGAATTATTATTATAATGATAAGAGCCAACAGATTCACCGAAAACACAACATAGTTTAAAAAAAATCTCACAACTGGTGATGTAAAAGTGGATCATGTAAAGTCTGAAGCAAATTTTCCTAATCCTTTGATGAAAGGATTAACAATAGAAAATGTATGTAATACCTTTAAAGGCATGGGACTTATACCCATTAGTATTGAGTCATTTGTAATGGATAATCTACCTATCGATTAGAAATCCCAGGAAGTAAGTTCAAAAGGAAAAACAATTCAGAAGTGATATAGACCGAGTCATATATTTCAAATGGCATTGAAAAACCGGGGGTACAACAACCACACCCAATATTTCGTTTCTGAAATCTATATGGACTAACTCCAATATAATTCCAAGAGAATCAACTAGACAGTCAGACTCAATCAAGGAAAATATATCCAAGAGTTATATCTCTGTTTCTCAATGTAATCAGCAAATCAAACAGATAGAATCCGCGATCCTGATTATTATAAGAAACAACTTTAATGGTACCGAACACCAATGTTCAAGTGTCAATCAATTTCAATCAACAACCAAAGGTTGGATTTACCAATTGATTGAACTACGCACAACCTGTGATATTTAAATTATATAGAAAATATAATGCGGAAAAGAAATAACAAAGAACCATAAGTTTTGTTAACTAGGAAACCGCAAATGCAGAAAACCCCCGGGACCTAGTCCAAATTTGAACACCACGCTGTATTAAGCCGCTACAGACTCTCGCCTACTACAAGTTAACTTCGGATGAGAATATAGTTAAGACCTAAACAATCTCACACTGATTAAGGTACAGTCGCGTTCCTTACGCCTCTTAATCCCAGCAGGACTCTACGCACTTGATTCCCTTAGATGATCTCACCCACAACTAAGAGTTTCTACGACCCAAAGTCGAAGACTTTATAAAACCATTATAGTTAACGACTTAAAGACTTCATTAAGATTCTGAAGCCAGACCCAACTATTTTCTCCGTAGTTGCGTGTTCTGATCTTACTTGTTCTATCGTATTGAGTACTATCTTCTCTAAGATTTGCTCGAGATTTATCTCAGATAGGTAAGATATAAAAATTAATCACAAAGCTCTTCGTCTCATTCCTTGTGATTCCACAATAACTTGTTCTACTACCATATAGTTAAGTTATTGTGAGGTGGTTGATATTTCTAGGATGTTCTTTGGAAATATAAGACCAGATTATCAATTGGTTCATGTTTACCTTGATTTATCAAAAGACTGAACAAAAACTAATCCCAGTTGCTAGAGTTCTCCCTTATATAGTCTTCAAATCATGGTTTGATAACTTTGGAAAAAAGCAATCAATATTCACCGTTGGATGAAACCTGATTTAAGATTCAAGTTAATATCTTTCCACCGTTAGATGGTCTTAGCATGTTACACACAAATGAAATATACCTTCATTTAGATATGGGTAACCATACCTAAACGTGTATATTGAGTTGACTCAATAACAGTTAACCGAAGTTAGCCATATGAACACTTTTGTGTTAACCATGTTCATCTTAACACTCTTAGATAAAATAATATTCAAATAAATCTAATTGTGTTACTCATAGAGTTGTTCAATTGTTTATATTCTCATAGAAGTATACAAGACACAATTGAAGCAAAATCGGATTGATTCAAAAGAATCAGTTCATGAACATTTTAGCCACGGTTTGCAAAGATTGCATTCCTTAATATATAAATGTATTTGTTCATGAGTATAAAATCATACTTAACCGATTTAGAAATTGAACCACTTAAGTTTGCAAACGGGTACGCAAACTTAAGTTATGGACATTAGTCACAAGCCGACAGTTTGCAAACGGGTACGCAAACGTTAGCTCCGGACCGAACTCAGTTGAAACCGTTTGCGAATGGGTGCGCAAATTTGGTTCCCGGATTTCAACAGTTAAATCAGTTTGCGAACGGGTATGAAAACTTAAGTACCCTGACTTACGGAGCCATACACTACTTTCACATAGAAGTGGATCAGGGAAAGATCAAAACTGCGGAATAATCAAAAGTTCATTCTATCTTTTATCAGTATTTGCATAATGACATAATAGACTTAAATTTTGACATATATGGGACAATCATAGTTCACGTACGTAAACACACATATCCTATAACATTATTTGCAATATATGAAACCAATAAAGATTAATACTGCAAAAGTCATCTTCCAAATAACTTAGAATTTAAATAAATAAATCGAAAACATTGCAAGATGAAAATCGTTGGCAATAGCTATGTGTACCCACAATAGTTGCTATTCCAAACCCTAGTTTTCCTTCTTAAAACACAAGAATAAATTCTCACAAGAAGTTTCCTAGACAAAATAAAAATCAACAAGCTAAAAGAAAAACACTCCTAAACCAACAAAACCGATCATGAACTGAAATCAAAAAGTACTTCCGGAATCTTCACGGGTTTTGAGACCTTTGATCTTGTGATTGACAGCATCTACTGCTTCTCCAGAGAAGGTATCCTCATTGAGAAGATCTTTAACATGTGTCTTCATGAGAACAAGGTCAGAGTAGTTAACCTTATTCAACTCAATTCTTAACACATCGAGACCCTTCATGGTATCAACGAGATGCAGTTTTGCTTCCTCAAAGTGTCTAATAAAATCGTGAACCACCTCAGCAAAAATCACCTCATCGTCCTCAATATCTGAATAATTATCTGGAGATTGAGAGCAGATATCGTCAACTTCTACTAGGGTTCTTTTCTTCTTCCCTTCGGACACGAAACCAATACCTTTATCAAGAAAACCTTTTGCAAAATCGCAAGTGCGAGAAGGTGATGACATTCTTGACAACTAGAAAATAACCTAGAGTACGCGTACGTGACTCAATAGGGTTTATGGTATTTAAATGGTTTCTAGGGAAATCTTTAGGGTTTCTAAAAGTTTGTTCGTGACAAGTCAATGTGAATACCCGTATGAAAACCAGGATGGTTCCGAAAACAAAACTTAACACAAATGAAACGTACCTCTTTACAAGGTAAAAAGGACACAACAAAATTTTACTACGTGAAAATTTTCTTTCACAATTTTTTGGCTCAATAAGTTTTTATATTCTCACAAGAGGAAAAGCTTAGAGAACAAAAGTAGCTCACAACTCAATTGTAAAAACAAACTTTAAAAAGAAGACAATCGAAGAGATTCTCAAAACAAAACGATACTTAGGCAAGACTATCTGCAAACAATAGTTTAGCTATGAACTATAAGAAAATAGCTCAACTAATCAGAAAGCATTTTACCAATAAGTATACCCGATTATTATCAAATCTTACTCAGCATAATTTTTCATGAGTAAGAGTTCAAACCTTGTGATTAAATAACACAAGTATGAGCTTTATGCTCATCAAATGAATATCGTTCATTTCCCTTCTAAATTTTGGAGGAAACCCTTTTTGATGTGAAAAAGTATCATAAAACTTACTATCATCAAAGTATGAGACTAAGTTTGAATCCATACCAGAGGAAGTTTGATTGGAGCATTTTGACACCCAGTTGATAAGATCCTTGTATCCTTCAATTATCAGATTAAGGTTGTCCTTCATATCTCCACTGTTGTTTTCACTTCCTGGTACCTTTCTCACATCTTTAACATCATACTTCATCTTAAATGGAGAAGGACCTTTCTGAAATCTCCTAGAACGATTTATATTAATGCTACAATTAGTTCGAACGTTCGATGAGCAGATTTAACTGACTTTCCTGAAAGAATTCACAGGGTGAGTACTACAACCAATAGGTTTAGACATCCGAATATCAGTTACACCTTTCAGTATTAAATCTAAGGTGTGTTGAAGTCGACAAAATAGTTCTCATTCAACCTCAATTTGCTCTTCCGTTGAACATGTCCTTTTGAATCACAAAAAAGACATACTTTCTGATCACCGGAATGATTAGAGTGTGTAGGATTAGCAACATCGTTAGAAGATTTCTTCCTTCCGTGAGATGTGGTGTTTCCTTGATCAGTGGATGAACCGAGCACCTCTTTAGTGACAGGAAGGGTTTGCAGTTTAGCTTCTGAAGCTGGTTTCATTAGAGAAACATGATTACCAGTAGTCACGTTTTCTAATATTACAGCAGAGTCGGAAGTAATTGGTATGACGGAATCCCCATAACAACTTTTATCTTGAATAGAGAGATTACTCAATAGTCGTTCTATTTCACGGGCTTCCTTGAGTTTAGCCTTGAGTAAGTTTCGGGATGAACAAACTACAACATTTTCCTCACGAAGAACCCTTAATTTGGGATCACGATCTTTTATCATACCAATCGTCGCATTTACTTTGTGTTTCAGCCTATTGATTTCAACTGCCTGGATTCTAACAAGTTTTAGAATCGCTGCACTCTCTTGGGCTGCTTCCCTTTCTACTTCAGAGTAAGACTCATCAATAAGATAATCAGGGTAACACTTAAGAATACTTGTCTGTTTCATGGAAACGGAATTTTCATCTAAATGTGAGATTGACAAGTCTTTCTCATTAATAGATTTCATAGAAACAAAACTTTTGTCTCTGGTGATGCGTTTGTCAGAGATAGCGTTTCTGTCCATAGTGTCAGATTGCTACAAACAAAGACTTATGAGGTCTTAAACGTGTTTGCCTGCTCTAATACCAATTGAAAAAACGGGGGTACAACAACCACACCAAATATTTCATTTCGGCAATCTGTATAGACTAACTCCAATATAATTCCAAGAGAATCAACTAGACAGTCAGACTCAATCAAGAAAAATATATCCAAGAGTTATATCTTTGTTTCTCAATGTAATCAGCAAATCAAACAGATAGAATCCGCGAGCCTGATTATTATAAGAAACAACTTTAATGGTACCGAAGACCAATGTACAAGTGTCAATCAATTTCAATCAACAACCAAAGGTTGGATTTACCAATTGATTGAACTACGCACAACCTGTGATATATCAATTATATATAGAAAATATAATGCGGAAAAGAAATAACACATAACCATAAGTTTTGTTAACTAGGAAACCGCAAATGCAGAAAAACCCCGGGACCTAGTCCAGATTTGAACACCACACTGTATTAAGCCGCTACAGACTCTAGCCTACTACAAGTAAACTTCGGATCGGAATGTAGTTAAAACCTAACCAATCTCACACTGATTAAGGTACAGTCGCGTTCCTTACGCCTCTAAATCCCAGCAAGACTCTACGCACTTGATTCCCTTAGATGATCTCACCCACAACTAAGAGTTTCTACGACCCAAATTCGAAGACTTTATAAACAAATTCTTCTCCCACAGAAAAGTCTATTCTGATAGATAAATCTGTCTCCCACAGAAATACCTACGAAGTTTTTGTTCAGTCTTTTGATAAATCATGGTTAATAGGAACCAATTGATAATCCGGTCTTATATTCTTGAAGAACAGCCTAGAAATATCAACCACCTCACAATAACTTAACTATATGGTAGTAGAACAAGTTATTGTGGAATCACAAAGAATGAGACGAAGAGCTTTGTGATTACTTTTTGTATCTTACCTATCGGAGATAAATCTCGAGCAAATCTTAGAGAAGATAGTACTCAATACGATAGAACAAGTAAGTTCAGAACACGCAACTACGGAGAAAATAGTTGGGTCTGGCTTCAGAATCTCAATGAAGTCTTTAAGTCGTTAACTATAATGGTTTTAGGAAAAACCTAGGTTAAAAGAGAATCGCCTCTAGTCGCAACTAGTATCACACAGGAGGTGTGGGGATTAGGTTTCAAGTTACTAGAGTTCTCCCTTATATAGTCTTCAAATCAGGGTTTGATAACTTTGGAACAAAGAAATCAATATTCAACGTTGGATGAAACCTGATTTAAGATTCAGGCTAATATCTTTCCACCGTTAGATGGTCTTAGCATGTTACCCACAAATGAAATATACCTTCATTTAGATATGGGTAACCGTACCTAAACGTGTACATTGAGTTGACTAATTAACAGTTAACCGAAGTTAGCCATATGACCACTTTTATGTTAACCATGTTCATCTTAACACTCTTAGATCAAATAATACTCAAATGAATCTAATTGTGTTACTCATAGAGTTGTTCAATTGTTTATATTCTCATAGAAGTATACAAGACACAATTGAAGCAAAATCGGATTGATTCAAAAGAATCAGTTCATGAACATTTTAGCCACGGTTTGCAAAGATTGCATTCCTTAATATATAAATGTATTTGTTCATGAGTATGAAATCATACTTAACCGATTTAGAATTTGAACCACTTAAGTTTGCAAACGGGTACGCAAACTTAAGTTATGGACATTAGTCACAAGCCGACAGTTTGTAAACGGGTACGCAAACGTTAGCTACGAACCGAACTCAGTTGAAACCGTTTGCGAACGGGTGCGTAAACTTGGTTCCCGGACTTCAATAGTTAAATCAGTTTCCGAACGGGTATACAAACTTAAGTACCCTGACTTAACAGATGAATAAGTTTGCGAACGGGTATGCAAACTTAACTTCCGGTCCTGAATTCCATCAAAACAGTTTGTACCCTTAGTACATAAACTGTAATGTATCCAGACATGGGTTTTAGCTCTTAACTCCCATTTCAATCATTGAAATATTCTTAGAAGACGACAATAGATGTCTCACATAAACTATTAGCTTATAAGCAATTTTCAAGT
This sequence comes from Papaver atlanticum, assembly GCA_023531105.1. Taxonomy (NCBI): domain Eukaryota; kingdom Viridiplantae; phylum Streptophyta; class Magnoliopsida; order Ranunculales; family Papaveraceae; genus Papaver; species Papaver atlanticum. The sequence continues at coordinate 101,865 of JAJJMB010006544.1, read as the reverse complement.
GATCGAATGATCAATACGAAACATTCTAAGTCTACATCAACTGATTTACTCACACAAATCATGTCAGATGTTACCAGGTGATTTTCACATGATCATCTTTTGACTTTCGTCAAGAATACTGATGAACGTAGTTAAAGCAAAAAGCTTTCCAACACATATTTCGAGAAAGATATAAGCGAGTTAAACTCAGCTCGAAATATCAAATGTATATAATGTAAAGTCTATATAGCTATACGACTTTGTCTCAATAGGGGATAGAATAGAATAGACTTTTGAGTGATAGATGAATTCAAGTCTCCACATACCTTTTGTTGATGAAGTTCCACAAGCTCCCCTTAGTAGTTCTTCGTCTTCAATCGATGAACGCCGTGAAGTCTAAAGCTCAGCTACACATTCTATCCTAATCCGAGACATAGCTATAAGTAGTCTAGAAATCAGGACTTATAGTTTTGACAACTAAACTTGACAAACAAGCATGAGATAGCAACACTTGCGAGTTCGACCTAGCAGTGCTCTAACAGGCATAATGTCCTAAAGCGAGTGGAGGTTGAGTTTTCCGAAACTCCAAATGATGCTTACAACTCTCTTCAGAGTGGGGTACCAAGCTACATGAATACTCTTGATAAATTCACGTGTGGTGGTGTCATATGAGAACTTGGGAATTCCTCTAGAACGTTCATTTAAATTGGGATATAAGCACAAGGTCGTAACGTGATGGCTTTTGGACTTAACTCTCAGTACATATTTGTGTTTTGGATTATTTTTTTATCTCCTAGGATTGGATTTCAAGACATATGTCACTCTAATATTTTGACATTTAGAAAGTCTAACATTATGAAAAGGTTCAAATCGAATGACACCTTTGTTTACGCACATATATATAATTGTTGCTAACGCTTTAAAAAAATATAAGTGTGAGATTTTTGGAATATATTTATCAAAAGTATTTATCTTAATATTCTTATCAACATTTAATTGTTAGCCTAGCGGTTAAGTATTTTGGGCTTTGAGGGTGAGGTCTTAGGGTCAAGTCTCTTCCCCTACTGATTAGGTGTATAAATGACCAAGGCCCTGACTAGTGTGAAACACATCATTTACATGCATATATACACCCAATCTATTGAAGAAGAGGTTTGATCCTATGACCACATCCGCAATGCCCAAAATACTTAACCACTAGCTTACCAATTAAATTTTTGTGATAATTTATCTCTTCACTGTCTCCATAAAAGAATAAAAAATAACTTTTTCGAAGAACCCTTTTTGCTCATATCTATTCTGAGCAAGGATTTTTTGTTTTTAACAATTTAATCATAAGATTTTATTTCTTTGGTTATTTTTCTTTTAGCTTTTAGTTTTATGGTATCTTTTTATTATCCGCACATTAAGTGCTTCTACCCTTCATCATTGTTGGTGATTCTTTCCTTCACTTTAAGGGTGATTCTACTTTACTTTGATAACTTTTCGGTGGTGGAATTTTCAAGTACGAAACAATCTTCGATTATTGGGCGAATCTACAAATCGCCGGTCAAGATGTTGAGCAAATTGCTCATGTTTCAATAGAGCAACTCTTAATAGATAAAAAAAAATCTATCAAATACCGGGTTATCCTTTCTCAAAATTAATAGGTTTTATCATGCTTGTCTTAGATAGCTGTTTTGGTTTTCCTTCACTTTTCCTTGTTGGATTATTCTGTTATGTACTTGATGTGTTCTTGTTATTATCTATTCCTTGATGCACTTGATCCAGGGCAGGACTAGCAAGGGGATAACCTAGGCTATAGCCCGTCCCTACTTCTTCCCTAACATAATTATTGTATTAAAATTTTCAAAATACTTTATTTTAGCTCATTCGTATTTTAAGCGTATTTTTAGCCTAGTGTGAGATAATTAATAGAGATTCTAATTTATAAACAAAAATGTAGCTTCTTCTCATTTGCCGTCGTAAAAAATTTGCCGCGTCGTTCGGCCTCCTTGCAAATTAATGATCCAACCCCACTCAAAGAAAAATTCCGGATCCATCCTTGACTTGATCTGCACTTGATCTCTATGTGACATTCATTTTATGTTATTAATGTTAAAAAAATAATAATAAAAAAAAAAACTAGCGTTTAAAAATGTTGATAAGAATATTAAAAAAATTCCTTTTAATAACTATATATATTCAACACCATCGAACATATGTACTATTCTTAGCAGATGCATGGAAAAATGAAGCTGAACCTCCCGGAATCCGTCTATGTATACTTAACTAAAACTTTCAAACAACAAAGTCGTTGTAGTATAGTGGTAAGTATTCCCGCCTGTCACGCGGGTGACCCGGGTTCGATCCCCGGCAGCGGCGTTTTTTTCTTTTGATGCATTTTTTTTTTCTGAATTAGAATTTTACACTTTTTTTCTTTCTTTTTTTGATGCATTTGTGATGTGCAATATTGTGAAGATTTTTTCTTCAAACACAGTGCCCATTATGCAGAAACGAACAGCAAAGTACGGTGTTATAGAAGGTGCATTTGTTCTAAAAATGCAACCTTTGACTGTTTCTATAAGAATCAAATATCCTCACCAATATCTCAACTGTTTTAAGGGTCCAAAATAAATTTCCGGTGGCTTTTTAGGAGTACGGCCTCAATTACTAGGTGATCAATTCAGAACAGCAACACATCGAAGACTGACGGAGGGGGGCCATATCTGGTCCTCCATTCACCCATATATTGATTTTCCTCTGCCGGGTCATTCTGTCTATTTACTGGAGAAAGTACAAGTCTTTGCATTGAGAAATTTCAGTTCTTCATGTAACCGGATGAAGCCAACAAGTACAGGTACAACCCAACTGTTCCAAAGTAGAAGTCGTTGTAATATGGTGGTAAGTCTAAGTCAATGCAAAATATTAATAACTATTATTGGAAAAGAAAGAAGAGATGCAAATGGGTGTAAGCTTAAAGCTATAAATACCTCTGATTGTAGTCGGGTTTTGTCATCTTCACAACACCCACTACTCCTTTACTTTCTTTCCTCGGTCTACATAAAAATGGCTGCTCTTAACTACATAAATCTTGTTCTGGTCATTGCAATTCTTGCTGGTGTTATTGCAACTCCTACTGATGGTGCCACCGTTGCTAGCATTGTGACACCAGCTTTCTTTAATGGGATCATTAGTAAAGCTGGTGCAGGTTGTGCTGGGAAGACTTTCTATACTCGTAACGCTTTTCTAGAGGCCGCTAAGTCCTATCCTAGATTTGGTACTGGAAATCTGGAGGTTTCTAAACGTGAAATCGCTGCATTCTTTGCTCATGTTACACATGAAACCGGACGTAAGTTTTCCAATGACAAATCTTTTTCGTTTTCCTATTTATGCATTGAAGTTTTGCAGCTGTTGCCAACAAAATGCAAATGCCAATATATATACAGAAGCCTGATGGTTTAAATGCTATGAATTCTTGTTGCAGATTTCTGTTACAAAGAAGAAATAAACGGACCAAAGAAAAACTATTGTCAGAAAGGAAACAAGCAATATCCATGTGTTCCTGGAAAAGGATACCATGGCCGAGGACCCATACAACTATCATGGAACTACAATTACGGACCAGCCGGTAAAGCCATTGGATTTGATGGTCTGAATGCTCCAGAAACTGTCTCAAAGAACCCCGTCATCTCGTTTAAGACAGCATTTTGGTTCTGGATGAATAACGTTCATTCCATCATAACTACGAATAAAGGGTTTGGTCCAACAATTCGTGCAATCAATGGCATGGAATGCAACGGTGGAAATTCTAATGCCGTCCAGGCAAGAATCAGATATTTCAAGGCTTACTGCAGTCAACTTGGTGTTGCACCAGGGGCAAATCTTGCTTGCTAAAAACATATGTTTTCCTATTTTCTAAGTATGTAATGATTCTCAGTAATGATGAGTTAAATAAAGAGCATATATGAATATCCATATATGCCAAGTTAATAAATGAATTTTATTTTGGCAAGCTTTATTACGGTTCTTTCACTTTTGTGAATTAGAAGTTGAGAGCAAATTAGTAACTGTGCAAGGGGCACTGAAGTTCGAGGCACATTAAGATGCCGTGATGCAGTAACCAAGTAATGCTAACTAAGGGACCAAAGCAGTTAACTACTGTTGACCAAAGTCGCATGTGAATGGTGAGTCGAATCCAATAGGGAAATCTGTGTAAAGCATCCGTTTAATTCTGACCTCTTTGTTCTAATCAACTGAAGTTGGTTAGTAAAGATAGATTTAGCGAACCATTAAGAGGTTTGAGCATTCTCATTCCTACTATCATATTATTAATACAGGTTCAGAGAAAAGATGCAATCATGTTATATCAAGTTCTAACTAAAATCTAACAAATAAAATAGTGCACCAGAAACCTACTATCATATTATTAATTATATCAGTCAATATAGGTTCAAAAAAAAAGATGCAGATATATCAATATAACAGATAAATAGTGCACCAAAAACCTAAGTAAAGAGACTACCATAGAGCACATTACGGACTTAAGAAATATATCAATACCAATGTGTACCTATCTCAAGCTTCCCTTGTCCATTTTTCCCATTCCGTTATGCATCTTTAATTGCTGCACAACCTGGATCTGTGCATATGCCACCTGAAAGTTTTCACAACAACTTCAAATTTTATACAATATATTTTTTTCATGAATGATGTTCAACTAAATGGAATATCTCCCAAACTACTGCAATAAAATAGTAAGGGAGAAAATGATGTATAAACAGAGAAAAAAAGGGATCAATAGTTAACTATTAAGCTTCCCCAAAAAAGACACAGGTAAAGAAACCATGATTTCATCAAAATACATTGAAACTTGATAGAGATTCAGATTTTCGCTGTTACTCGGCAATTACAAGGTTTCACCAGAACAATCTAGAGATTTTTCAACTCATCTGCAGATAGAGTGTTTACTAACAAACAATTAACAGAATCACTTGGTGCAAATTTTCTTTCACGCATCTTGCGAAAAAATTGCAATGCCTTGTCAGTTTCCTTTTCTACAAGAAAACCCTTGATAATGGTATCATATGCTCTAGCATCTAGTAAACAACCTTTCTCTTCCATTTCAATGATTAGTTTGTTAGCCTCGAGTAACATCTTACTATGAAAGAGGCCATTAATCATTGTGGTATATGTCACTACATCAGGCACTAATCTCTTTATTGGAATTTCAATAAACAGTTTTCTTGCATCTTCCAACTTGCCAGCCTGCAATAAACCTTGAATAAGAATATTATAGAAGTCAATATTAGCTGAGATACCAGTACCCTCCAAGGATTTAAACAGCTCTATTGCTTTCTCAATGTATCCATTCTTGCAGTACCCATCCAACATTGTATTGTATGTGACAGTATCTGGAGATACTCCAAAAGTTTGCATCTCATTAAACAAATTATTTGCAGTCTTCATTCTTCCATCTCGGTATAGTCCCGCTAATAGTATGTTGCAAGTAACTATTGTGGGTTTCAATCCTTTCTGTTTCATTTTCTTGAATAACTGCACAGCTTCATCCAACTTACTATTCTTGCAATATCCACCAATTAATATACTGCAACTGAAAACATCAGGTTGAAGGCCCCTATCTACCATCGAGTCAAACAGTTTCACCGCATCTTTCAACCGACCTGCCAAACACAGACTGTCGATCAATCTGATTAGGTTTTATATTTAACTTGTCCATCAGTTCAAATAACCCCCAAGCATCTTCCGTCATCCCATCTTTACAATGTGCATCTATTAATATACTAAAGGTTACTATATTGGGTGAAACCCCTCGATCCATCATTTCAACAAAATATCTTCTTGCTTCTTTCCATTGACCATGCCGGCAAAGACCATCAATCATACAACTATATGTAGTTACATCGGCAGAGATTCCTTTACTAACCATCTCGTCAAAGACTCTCTTTTCCTCATTCAACCGGCCTGAATTGCAAAGTCCATTGATCAAAGAACTGTAACGACTACATTGGGAACAACATTTGAATCTCTATGCATTTCGGAGAAGAGAACCAAAGCTTGATCAACTAAACCTCCTTTACAAAGAGCATCTATGATGACACAATAGGAAACAGCATCAGGTCTGCAATTCCATCTGGACATCTTGTTTTTCAGCTGAAGAGCAGGATTTACTTTACCAGTTCTACAGAGCCCATATATAAGAGTAGTGAATGTAAACGCAGTAGGTTGAATACCCATTTGAGTCACTCTGTCGAACACTTTGACTGCAAAATCAATGTTTTCTTGAATACACATCAGTGTATTGAAAGTGATAACAGTAGGATGATAACCTCTCTTTAATATCTTTCCAAACAAACAAAACCCATGATTCACTTGGCCTAATTGACAGCAACAATTGATCAAAATGTTCAATGTAATAACACTTGGTTCAACTCTAAACAAACACATAATATTATAAAACCTTATGACATCCGAATCACACTTGATTTTAGATAACGATCCTAATACATGATTAAATATAATAATGGATGGTAATGGTCTTTCCAAAATCAATTGATCAAAATATCTCAAACCATCCTCAAGTTTCTGAATCCTTCCTGACTTACACCCATCCTCACAATTTGTTCAAGTTGAGATATTCTATAACCTCCAGAACGATAATAATAACTGGAGAATACTCTCGTCCTTGTGTGCAGCAACAACATTTTCTTATGCCCCAAATTCATCATTTTTTCCCCCTACTACTTCTACTGCTACTGCCGTATCAAGAGATATTATGATTCCAATTCTCAACACTAACTCCAGTCTTCAGCTACAGAGATGCACTCTCCAGTCTCCACTTGATAAAGACTGAAGAAGCTCTTTTCAGATGAGCCTTTACAAATTAAGCCCAGTTTTAAAGTTCCATCCCTCGATGAAGAAGAAGTGACCGTTTTGCTGGCAATGTCGGTCACCTAAGTCTTGATTTCAGTGAGTATTTGGAAGAAAATTCTTTATTTCTCTTGAAATGGATTGGTTTCCTGTAGGGATATTGTCTCACCGTTTTTCAGGATTATTGAAGAGCTTCTGCCACACAAGAATACTGGGATGCAATAAATGTTCCATAATGTTCGAATATCCATCTATAATTCAATGTGAATGTGAATGTAAAAGCTGAAAATTTTCAATACATGGACTGAAGCAAACTTCTAGAACTCGGTAAAAAAGGTTTTCTGACGTGGTTGTTGTCGATGGACTTCATTTCTTCTTTGGCTGATACTTTTCTCTTTGTTCAGAAAATAGGTAAGTATATGTACCATAAAAGTTCAAAATTACCGAGGATGTTATTACAGAATATATATAAAAAACGAAAACACATAATTTTGAGGGCCAAACAAAAATGCACGCAGAGACGGTTGCCACACTTATCCATCCATTAGCTCTTCTTCTTCCAGCAAAGAATGCATAAGCTAAAGTTATACGCTTCCCTTGAATGATAACCAAGTGCCCACCAGTTATACATGCATCATTCGTAGCATAGCCAAGTTACCCAGAAAGTATGACAGTATGTCACGTGAAGTATCAACTATGCAGTCATTCAGAAGTTGTTGCTGTATTTTTCAGATTCTACTTGATAGTACAGGATTGATTATTTGCACGAAATAGTTCTGGAAGCCCCTTAGAAAACCAAGGCTACGCCATCAAAATGATGAAATTCACTGGATTAAAACCTATCCAGTGGTCATGGCAAAGCTTACCAACCCAAGAGCTTCTGTTAGCTTCTTCGGTGGCTAGCTTCTTCTGCTAGCTTACCAACCCAAAAGATTACCCACAATTATAAATCAAGTAGAAATTCCCTTTGCTCTCTTCTTAAATGTTTCTCATGGCCTCAAGCCACCAATTCCATCTCAGGCTGTAACCACAAGTCCATCAAAGAGGCAATACATCAGATAACATCATAATAAAGATGAGCGCAACAGCTATCTTACGAGTAGTAACTACATGGAAAAATTAGCAGGTCAGAGTCTCTATCTTCATCTCTCTACTATGTGCCACCTGCCACACCAATTGAGAGAAAAATTGTGCAACAATATTTCTTAACATTAACTGTGAAGTTTGAAACATATTATGGGTAATATTGAGGTTTTGGACTACGAGGAGAAAAATTTAGTTCTGAAAGACATTATGGAGAAACTACAAATAAACACATTTAAAAATGATGGAACATTTGGCTAAGCCTCAACATGTGTACACCCAGATACTTGCAGAGAATTCTTTGAGTGGAAATATTTGGTGAAATTTCCTCAACTGCTTCCGAATATTTCCCATGCATTTCTAGTGCCTGCACCGAATAGATGAATACGTAACTCTTATACTGAAGTCCTAGGTACACATGCATCGCAAAATACATGCCTCACAAGTACAACATCGTATTGAAATCTACAGGAATAGGGATAACTTTGTATTCCCAGTAAAATTTGAATAGCAATACTTCCAGTGATTTTGAAGCTCATGAGTCTAAGGTTACTTACAAATCATATTTACTGGAATAAAACACAGCAAATCCTGGACACAAACCTTGGCTCTAAAGGTTCTCTTGTGAAAACAAAGAAAAGGAACTTTGAGTACTCTGGAAGCCTCTAATTTGGTTGCAAGATGCAAGCAGTAACATAGTTAATGATGTGACTTGAATGCACGTGCGAGCATAAGAAATCAAGAGGAAGTATTAAGGTAAACATAAAACCTCACCCATGCCTGCACAAACCAAGAACAGTTCCATGATGCAACAGAAGCAGATACAATGCTCGCAGCACGAACGGTGGCAAGGCCTAAGTTAATGATACAACTCTACTAAATGCAATAGCAATATAAGAAGTCTAGTAATGAAACTTGCAAGTACACATTCTCATTCCTACGATCATATCATTTAGAGGCTACAACATTAATACATGTTCAAAGAAAAGATGAAAATATGTATTTGTCAAGTTCAAACTAACTAAAATCTAACAGATATGTTAGAGCACCAGAGTCCTAAGTAAAGAGACTACAGCAAGGCACATTACAGACGGGTGAAATATATCAAAATCTATGTGTACCTAGCTACCAAGCTTTCCCTGTCCTCTTTCAAAAGAAATTCCCATTCCGTTAAGTAATGGCTACATCTCTAATTGCTGCAGCACCTGGAAACATGCATATGCCACCTGAGAGTTTTCAGAAAAAACTTACGAATGAAGTTCAGAGAAAATTTTATAAAATAAGACAAAGGCAGAGAAAATAAAGAAAGAGGGTCAATAGTTAACTATTAAAGCTGTCAAAAAAAGACATAAGTGAAGAAACCATATATTCATCAAAATATGTCGAAACCATGTAGAGATTCAGATTTTCGCTGTTACCTCAACAATCAAAAGGTTTCATAAAAATAAATAAAAAACTAGAGACTTTTTAACTCATCCGCTCAGAAAACATTTACTAACAAACAAATAACAGAATCACTTGGTGCAAGATTTCTTTGACGCATCCTGGGAAGAAATTGAAGTGCCTTATCAATTTCCATTCCTTGTAAAGCATTAGGTTAATTCTGACATCTTCGTACTAATAAATCAACAAACAACTGAAGTTGATTACTTACAAAGATAGATTTTACCTAAGCATAAAGATGCAACTTCATAAATGCTAACAGCAACATAAGAAGTAATTTAAAACGAAATTTGCAAGTACACATTCTCATTCCTTCAGTCATATGTTATGTCAAGTTCTAACCAAAATACATATAAATAGTGCACCACAAACCTAAGCAAACAGACTATAGCAGCATACATTACAGACTCATGAAATATATCAGAATCTGTGTGTACCTATCAAGCTTCCCTTGTTCTCTTTTGTAAGAAATCTCCATTTCATTATGTAATAGCTACATCTCTAATTGCTGCAGCACCTGCAACCGAACATATATGCAACCTGAGAATTTCCAGAACAACCTTGTTTTTTGAATGATGTTCAACTGACTAAAAACATCAAGAGGAAGACAGAAAATTTTATAAACAAAACTAAAGCACATAAAGAAAAAAATATAAATAGTTAACAGTTAAAGCTGCAAAAAAGACACAAGTGAAGAAACCATATTCATCTAAATATGTTGAAACTTGATAGAAATTCAGATTTTTGCCATTACCTCAGCAATTACAAGGTCTCACTAAAAAAGGAAGAAAAAACACTAGAGATTTTTTAACTCATCTGCGAAGAGAGTTTTTACTAACAAACAGCTAACAGAATCACTTGGTGCAAATTTTCTTTCACGCATTTTGTGAAAAAATTCCAACGCCTTGTCAGTTTCCTTTCCTATAAGAAAACCCTTGATAATGGTATCATATGCTCTAGAATCCCATAAACAACCCTTATCTTCCATTTCGATGATTAATTTGTTAGCCTCAAGTAACATCTTGCTATGAAAGAGGCCATTAATCATTATGGTATACATTACTACATCAGGCACTAATCCCTTTTTCGGAATTTCAATAAACAATCTACTTGCATCTTCCAACTTGCCAGCCTGGAACAAACCTTGAATAAGAATATTGTATATTGGAACATTAGCTAAGATACCAGTACCCTCCATGGATTCAAACTGTTCAATTGCTTTCTCAATGTATCCATTCTTGCAGTACCCGTTCAACATTGAACCGTATGTGACAGTATTTGGAGATATACCGGTTTGCATTTCATTAAACAAACTCTTTGCAGTCTTCATTCTTCCATCTCGGTATAGTCCCGCCAATAGTATGTTGTAAGTAACTATTGTTGGTTTCAATCCTTTTTGCTTCATTTTCTTGAATAGCTGCATAGCTTCATCCAACTTACGATTCTTGCAATACCCATCTAATAATATACTGCAAGTGATAACATTCGGGTGAAGGCCCCTATCTTCCATGGAGTCAAACAGATTTACCGCATCTTTCAAAGACCTGCCAAACATAGACCGTCGATCATTGAGCTATAAGTAATCTGGTCAGCTTTTATGTTTAACTTGTCCATCAGTTTAAATAACCTACAAGCATCTCCCGTCATCCCATCTTTACAATGTGCATCTATTAATATACTTAAGGTTACTGTATCGGGTGAAATCCCTCGATCCGTCATTTCATCAAAATATCTTCTTGCTTCTTCCCACTGACCATGTCGGCTATGGCCATCAATCATACAACTATATGTCTTTACATCCGCAGAGATTCCTCTACTAACCATCTCGTCAAAGACTCTCTTTGCCTCATTCAACCGGCCTGAATTGCAAAGTCCATTGATCAAAGAATTGTAAACGTTTACAGTGGGTACAACATTAGAATCTCTAAGCATTTCGGAGAAGAGAACCAAAGCTTCATCAACTAGACCTCCTTTACAAAGAGCATCTATGATGACCAAATAGGAAATAACAGTTGGGATGCAGTTCCATTTCACCATGTCGCTTTTAAGCTTAAGAGCACGACCCACTTTACCAATTCTACAAAGTCCATGTATAAGAGTAGTACACGTAACAGCAGTAGGCTGTATACCTGTCTGAGTCATTTTAGCAAACAGTTGGAAGGCTGGTTCAATCTCATCCTTGATACACAACCCTCTAATCAACGTATTGAAAGTAACCGTATCAGAATGATAACCTCTCTCTATGATCTCTCCAAACAAACAAAACCCATGTTGCACTTGGCCTAGTTGACAACAACAGTTGATCAAAATGTTAACCGTATAGATATTGGGTTGTACCCCAACCAAACTCATCTTCTTATACAACTTGATCACATCTATGTAACATCTAATCTTCGAAAGTGAACTCAATACATGACAGAATGTATCATTAGATGACACTGGATTTTCTGAAATGAGTTGATCAAAGCATCTCAAACCATCCTCAAGTTTCTGAATCCTTCCCGACTTACACTCATCCCTCACAGTTTGTTCAAGTTGAGATATTCTATTACCTCCAAAACCATAATAACTGGAGAATACTCTTGTCCTTGTGCTCAGCAACATTTTCTTATGCCCGAAATTCATCCTTTCTTCTTCTACTACTGCTACTGCTGTATCAAAAGATATTATGATTCCAATTCTCAACGATAACTCCAGTCTTCACTCAGCTACAAAGATATACTCGATGAAGATTGAATTTCAGATGGGCCTTTCCTTATGACACAAATAAGCCCAGTTTTATAGTTCCATTCCATCCCTCAGAATCTCAGATGAAGAAGAAAAGCCCAGTTTTATAATTCCATTCCATCCCTCAGATGAAGAAGAAGTGACCGTTTTGACGGCAATGTTGGTCACCTAAGTCTTGATTTCAATGCACAAGTCTTTGGAAGGCAATTCTTTCTTTCTTTTCTTCTTTCAAACTCAATCTCATGGGTCTTTTGTTGTTCCACCATGATGTTCGAATACAACCGAGAATATCGATATACAAGTGAATGAAAAAGCTGGAACTTTTCAATTCAAAAATAGTAATTTCATTTTACATATTGAATGTCAAAGTAAATTGTACACAGATGCTGCAGCACTGAATAAGCAACCTAGACTCCTAAAGTAATTAGCTTCCCTTGAAAAATAATCAAGTACCCGCTGAGTTACAAAAATAAATCAGATTTGACAACTATGAATGTAAAGATAGAATTTATTTACTTAGTTGCCTGCTAATAGTAGCTTTATGAGTCAAATCATACCTAAGAAAGTAAAGATACAGTGTGTCACTGTGAAGTATCAACTCTGATGTCAAAGACTGGGCAGAAATTCAGAAACAAGATTGCCGCTGCATTTGTCAAATTCTAGTTGATAGTAAAGAATTAGTTGCAAGAAATAGTTCAGGATGTCCCGTTGAAAATCAAGGCTATGCCTTCAACATTATGAGATTCACTGGTTTTTAACCCAACTAGTGGTCATGGAATTAATATTCGACGGGCGTTACCAACCCAAGAGCTTCTGCTGCACTTCTTCGACTGCCAGCGTCACATTTACCCACAAATAGATCAAGTAGAAATTCCCTTTGCTCTCTTCTCAGATGTTTCTCAAGGCCTCGAGCCACCATTTCCATCTCAGGCTGTAGCCACAAATCCATCAAAGAGGTAATTAATCAGACTATGTAATAAAGATGAGCTCAACAGTTATTTTTATATCAATAATAAGTATATGGAGCTAAATTAGAATCTCTATCTCCATCTCTCTGCTATGCGCCACCTGCAAGACAGATCCAAGATATTCTTCACTAAGCTTCTTGCTTATCAAGAAAGATAAGAAGATGGAAACTGCTAAGTTAACAGTTATTTTATGGGCAATCCTGAGGTTTTGGACTAAGACATGAAAATTTTAGTTTAAAAACGACGTTTAAAAAATGCTAAGAATTTACTCAAGCCTCAACATGTGTACAAGCAAGTACATACCGAGAATTCTTCAGGAGGAAATATTTGGTGAATAAGACAGATTTTTGATATTTCCTCGACTGCTTCCGAATGTTTCCCTTGCATTTCTAGTGCCTGCACAGAATAGATGAATAAGTTACTGTTATAACTGGTTGGAAGATGCAAGCAGCAACATAGCTGATGATGTTACTTGAATGTACGAGCGAGCACAAGAAAGCAAAAGGAAGCAAACATAAAACCTTACCCATGCCTGCAGAAACCAAGAACGGGTCCGTGATGCAACAGAAGCAGATACGATTCTCGCAGCACGTACGGTGTCAAGTCCTAAGTTAAAAGCCATCCCGGCAACAAAATTTTGTGGACTCTCGCCATCTATCAATATAGCTGCAGAGTCGTAGGTTGATCTGCATCATTTCTAAGCATGTTACAAATTAAGGAAGTAGATTAAACACATTGTAGACAACAGATAATAGACAGCCACCAATAAAGCGGAACGAAAAGATTATACACCTGCTGCAGGAATTCAGAACTAACTCAACTGATGCACGATAAAAAGAATCACGCGCATTGGTCGTCTCGATGAGAACCTTCGCACCAGAATTTTTACATGTCCGACGAAACTGCTCTCAAACATATGCAAGAAAAAATGCTAAACCATTATTGGCTGGTTGAAGAATCAAGTGCATAAGAATAGGAAGCTACAAGTACCAAACACATTTTCAAAATGCAACTAAGAATAACCTGAATGTTAAGTGGAAAAAATGTAAGGCTGAATATATGCTAGTAGGAAGAGAAGTAAGCAATTTTTGACAGAAGATAGAACAGTACACAATGTAATCATGTATATTAAATAAATAACAAAATAGGCTTCACCAACATTGGTACTCTTTCGCCAAATTTATCATCAGGGAAAAGAAAAATCAAAAGATCTCTACCAGACCCATAAAACACGTATTCATGTCAAAGCATTCAGACCCACCTAGTATTAATAAAAAGGAAGTTCTAAAATGACTTCAATTTTAGGATGATAAATGCAGTAATGACTAAAAAACACATGGCAAAAATATCTCAATCCTTTTTACACAGACATACTTGCATAAAAATCAAAAAATTCAAAGTAATACTGACTTGAATAATATCATCTTCGCTAATGTCCTTTCCGCTCATTCTATTATCCATGATTGCTGGAAGTGAAGTTGATAAGTAGTGGTTTGAGGGAGAAAACCATGATGTAAAGAATTCATATTGTTTTGTAAACAGGGAATATTCAATTTACCTACAAAAAGTATACAAATAAGCAAACAGTAATGCTACAATGTTATTCGAGCAAACATTTCAACAATATATCTGTGAAAAATAAAATATAATACTTTCATGTGAAGCATCCTTATGTCCAGACTTACAGACACCCCGAAGTCTGAAACTGCACATTTTGAGATTCACTAAGGTGTTTCCAGTTACATCCCAATGTAGTTTTGACCCAAAGAGAAATCCATAACACTAAATTAGTGGCAACTGGAAAATCCTTTCTGGGTTAACGGGTGAAAACAGCATTGTTGAAGGTAACCGCACATAGCAAAGAACGACAAAAAAAAGAACCATGTCCATGGCAGCTGCATAATGAGCAGAACTTACATGTCTTTGATGCGATAGTACGCTTCTTGCAAATTAGAACATTTTTCTACTTATAGCAAGTTTTTGGCTTCGCCTGTCGCTGTCGCTCCTATGAAAGAAACATATGTACCTTAATACCTATTAGTGCTAGAAGCATTGCCAGAAGCAAGCAAGACCAGGAAACCTAGGGGTGCTCGTGTATCACCGAATATAGATAGATATAATTCTGAAGAATCTTCATGGAAATCATAATTCTACAGGTTAGATTTTCCTGCTCTCTAATTTTTCCACAAAAATCACTAATTACTTAAATGCAAAAGCAAAAGCTTAAGAATTAAACACCACGAACCTCGCATTACTCTCTCTGCTTCCTTCTGTGACTCCGCTATACTGCTAACTGACGCCCCCATGGAAGAAGCTTTCACCTCTGGCCACCACTTGGGAAGCTTTTTCTCCCGATAGGATCTTTTGATCATCGGCATGTATGCGTCATCAGCATTCTTCATCCTCATTGTATCTTTAGCAGGTGTAAGAGGATTAACAGCAAACTTACGATTTTCTCTCTTCTTCTTCCTCTTCCCAACAACCACTTCTTTCCCAGCAAGACTCCTATCTCTCTTAAACAAATTACCACTCTTAAACCTACCACCTATATTAAACCCTAACAATTCTAAATCCATCAAAACCCTAAACCCAACAAAAATTAAAAACCCCCAAACTAATAAACTCCCAAAAAATTCAATTGAAGATCTTTTACAAGAAATAATAACTCTATTATCATAATCAACGGTAACTAACGTTTTCATATCTTCTACAGCTTCATTCCCTGATGAAACGAATCTATTAATTTTCCTTTCAGTATTATTGAAAAATCTATGAATTGATAACCTTGCTCTTTCTTTAATCTCTTCTATGTCAACTATCATTACTAGATTCTTTTCGGGTTGAGTTTTTATCTTTGAATTCTTCTTGTTTTGATGGTAATATGAAGAAATTGTTGAAGTGGGGTTCGAATTTCTAGGGTTTAGAGCAAATGTTGGAGGAGATAAAGAGATGGGTTTTGTAAAATGTTGATGATGATGATGAAGATGTGAAACTGCAGAAGAAGATGAACATTGAAGGAAATTCATGGTATTCATCACAGAGTGAAGGTTCAGAAGGAGGAAGAAGAAGAAGCAGCAGCGCTGTTGAAGTGACCGAGTGAGGTGTAGTGTTATATTTGGCTGACTCGAACCGAGTCGAATGGCACACAATCCCATTTGTTTTCTCTTATGTAGTCATGTGCCACGTGAGATTTGGACTCCCGGTTAAGAGCTTTGTTTTAATTATGATAAGCAATTTGGTGCTGACGATTTTTGAACTCAAATCATTAGCACTAGAAATCTTATGAATTTGATGCTAATGAGTTTTGGACTCGGATCATTAGCATCATCGCTAGATCTTATCACTATACTACAATGATATTGGCCAGTTAGCAATACTCTATTTTACTTAGACCGAGTTTTAAGATGCTCTTCACTGAGACTTTACAACCACTGCTATGCCACCTGTGAAGGGGATTGACTCTTGTGACTTTGTGTGCGAAGAGGATATGTGATAATTGATTCTTTGCGGAAATAAATTTTAGTTATTCTAAATGCAGAAAGTATAAGCTA
Organism: Papaver atlanticum; assembly: GCA_023531105.1. Taxonomy (NCBI): domain Eukaryota; kingdom Viridiplantae; phylum Streptophyta; class Magnoliopsida; order Ranunculales; family Papaveraceae; genus Papaver; species Papaver atlanticum. Next base: position 85,244 of record JAJJMB010006544.1, on the reverse strand, counting down.
TGTAATCATTTTACAAATTCTATTAAGGATACTCTGTGAGAATGGCCAAACAGAAAGAGTAAGGAAAATGCAACATAAGCTTTGGGGTCTGATTCTCTTGGCGTCTGGTGGACAATATGGAGAAAAAAGAACGATCGCTTTTTTGGCATTAAGAAATGAAAGTTGAATCAACTTGTGTTTGCAGTTAGATGTACTCTTTTCAATTGGGTTAGGCATACTAAATTAGTAAATTTATTGATGGTTTCTTTGGAATGTTGTTGTTGCATGAGCTAATTTTACATGGCTAGTTTGAGGCCTACCATTTTTTTTCACCCACCTAAATGAGAGGGATAAGGGTAGTCTAAAAAGGGTGAAAGTACTAAGTTATACTTACTATTAAGACTCAAATCAAATCCATTGAATTCCACCCTCTTAGTAATATTCCTATGCACATGTCAAATAGTTGATTTTGCCACTTTAGCACCCACTATGAGTATGCCAAAGTGGCAAACATATCTGTCTAAGTGTCAAATATACCACTTAGGCATACACGATAGAGTGTCTACCGAGCGATAGCCCATCGCTATATGGTCAAACCATCGTTAGGTGTTCATTCAAGAGCCAACGATAGTCATGATGTCACTCGCTGGAAACATCATCGCTCAGCAGTTTCTCATCCAACAGCTACAATCTCAATTTCAAACCCATTTCAACTCGCACAAGAATTTCTAAATCTCTCTAGAAATTCTCAATCTCTCAATCTTCTTCAAACCTTCTCTACACTTCTTAATTTATTGTAATATGGATTCACAATCTCAAAGTCAATGCATAGGTAAAGGTAAAAACAACAAAGTCCGAGAAGCATCAACATAACAAAAGATGAATGCATTCATCGTAATTATATTTATTGTTAGAGCAATATTCGGTCGAACTCGCAAGCGTTGCTATCTCAAGCTTGTTTGTCAAGTTTAGTTGTCAAAACTATAAGTCTTGATTTCTAGTCTACTTATAGCTATGTCTCGGATTAGGATAGAATGTGTAGTTGAACTCTAGACTTCACGACGTTCATCGATTGAAGACGAAGAACTACTAAGGGGAGCTTGTGGAACTTCATCAACAAAAGGTATGTGGAGACTTGAACTCATCTATCACTCAGAAGTCTATTTTTATTCTATCTCCTATTGAGACAAAAGTCATATGCTATATAGACTTTACTTTATACACATTTGATATTTCGAGCTGAGTTTAACTCGCTTACATATTTCTCGAAATATGTGTTGGTAAGCTTTCACTTTAACCAAGTTCATCTTTATTCTTGACGTAAGTCAAAAGATGATCATGTGAAAATCGCCTGGTAACATCTTACATGATTTGTGTGAAACAATCATTTCATGTAGACTCGGAATGTTTCGTATTGATCTATTGATCACTTGAAAATTGCTTTGAATCTAATAGTTTGTGTGAGACAACTATTCCCGTCTTCTAAGAATGTTTCAATAATTAAAATGGGGTTTAGAACAAATAACCATTGATTGGATATAGCATAGTATGCGTACTTGTATGCTAACTGTTGCAAGTTATTCCAAGTCCGGGAACCATAGTATGCATACCCATATGCGTACTGGTTTAACAGTTGAAGTCCGGGAACTTAGTATGCATACCCGTATGCGTACTGGCGTAACAGTTCAGTTCCGGGAATTTAGTATGCGTACCCGTTTGCATACTAATTCAACTGATGTTGGTCGTGAACGACAATATGCGTACCCGTTTGCATACTGGCGAACTGACCAGGTCCGGGAACTCTAGGTATGCATACCTGAGTGGGTTAAGTTCTAAAATCGGTTTATTCGCGAACCAATACATTTATATAATAAGGAATGCAATCTTTGCAAACCGTGGCTATAATGTTCATGAATTGATTCGAGTGAATCAAAATCGATTTTGCTTCAATTGTGTCTTGTATACTTCTATAAGAATATAAACAATTGAACAACTCTATAACTAGTTTCATTTGAGTCATTTGAACTAGTTGTGATTAAGATGAACAAGGTTGATATGAAAGTGTTCATATGGCTAACTTCGGTTAACTATTGTTGAGCCAACCAAGTGTACATGTTTAGGTACGGTTACCCATATCCAAATGAAGTCACTTTTCGTTTGTGTGTAACAAGCTAAGTTCGATCTAACGGTTGAAAGATATTAGCTTGAATCTAATCAGGTTTTCATCTAACAGTGAATATTGAATGCTTTGTTACCAAGGTAACATTGATTGCAAACCCTGATTTGAAGAATATATAAGGGAGAACTCTAGCAACTGGGAAACCTAATCCTCACACCTCCTGTGTGATACTAGTTGCGACTAGAGTCAATTCCTCATTAAACCTAGGTTTTTCCAAAACCATTATAGGTTAAAGACTTAAAGACTTCATTGGGATTATGAAGCCAGACCCAACTATTTTCTCTGTAGTTGCGTGTTCTGATCTTACTTTGTTCTATCGTATTTAGTACTATCTTCTCTAAGATTTGCTCGAGATTCAATCTCCGATAGGTAAGATAAAAAGTAGTCACAAACATCTTCGTCTTATCGTTTGTGATTCTACAATATCTTGTTCCGCTTCCATACTGTTAAAATCATTGTGAGGTGATTGATATTACTAGGATGTTCTTCGGGAATATAAGTCTGGTGTATCAATTGGTTCCTGTTCACCTTGATTTATCGAAAGACACAACAAAAACTCATAGGTATTTCTGTGGGAGACAGATTTATCTATTCAATGGACTTTTCTGTGTGAGACAGATTTGTTTATCAAGTCTTCGACTTTGAGTCGTAGCAACTCTTAGTTGTGGGTGAGTTCAGCTAAGGGAATCAAGTGCGTAGAGTCCTGCTGGGATTCAGATGCGTAAGGAACACGATTGTACCTTAATCAGTGTGAGATTTTTTAGGGCTCAACTACATTCTAGTCCGAAGTTAACTTGTAGTAGGCTAGATTCTGTAGCGGCTTAATACAGTGTGGTGTTCAGATCTGGACTAGGTCCCGGGGTTTTTCTGCATTTGCGGTTTCCTCGTTAACAAAATTTATGGTGTCTGTGTTATTTCTTTTCTGCATTATATTTTCTATATAATTGAAATATCACAGGTTGTGCAGAGTTCAATCAATTAGATAATCCAACCTTTGGTTGTTGATATAAATTGATTGACACTTGAGCAATTGTCTTTGGTACCGTTCAAGTTGTTTCTCATAATAATCAGGCTCGCGGATTTCTATCTGTTTGATTTTCTTATTACATTGAGAAACAGAGATATAACTCTTTGATGTATTTTCCTTGATTGATTCTGACTGTCTAGTTCATTCTTTTGGAAATATATTGGTGTTAGTCCATACAGATTTCCTAAACGAAATATTGGGTGTGGTTGTTAGACCCCCTCTTTTTCAATTGGTATCATAGGAGGCAAACACGATAAACCTAATAAGTTTGTGTTTGATTGTTCCTAAAGACTGTCCATGTGGGAAATCTCCTTGGGAAACTTGTTCTGGGAATTTGTGAAGTATACCAGAAATCTTCAAAGATTGTTCAGAGTTTATTCTTCTCTAGACTGCTGGTCTCTCAACATAATCTCACATCATCTAAGAAGAGAGAAATCCAAGATGATGGAAACAATCTAAAGGAAAAATTAAAGATTCCTTTAAAAAGGTTCGTTGCAGGAAACGTGTGAATAAAAGCTCAAGGATATGATACCTCACCAGACTTCTTGAAAAGACGAGGGTACCCAAATACACCACAATCTTTTTATTTGATCAAAACCTATTCAATCTCTACCGTGTATAAACCTCTTGGCGCAACAATCACTCAAGGAATATTTCAACACGGTGTCCACTTGAAATAGGGTTACTCCAGACTGGCCTAACAAAGTGAGAATATCAGAGTCAAGTGGAGAAATCCAATATACTTTGTGTGATCATCTATGGATATGAAATCGAGACAATACTACAACAAAGTGTTCACTTGATAATAGTACGGTATAACCGAAATCTTATAAGATAAATATCAAGTGCCTAGTTAACGTACAAGTGTATTTACTTTAATTATAATATAAAAACAATTATAATGCGGAAATAAAGTAAGGCACACACCAAAATTTTGTTAACGAGAAAAACTACAATATTGTAAAAAATCCCCGGGACCTAGTCCGGTTTTGAATACTGAATGAATTAAGACGCTACAAAAAGTAAACCTGCAACTTCGTGTAGACAATACTAAGTAAACTAAAATCCTAGTTACTCAACTTTAGCAGTATTCTTGTTTTGATAATATCTAGCAGAACCGAAGTTCTCAATAGATATTTGATACTAGATATCCTAGCAGAACATTAGTTCTCTTTAGGACTAAATCTAATATATCTTCTTAATGGTTCACAATAACTTTTTCTACCAATCTTTCAACTGGAAAGACAAGATTCCTTTGGATCGTACTCCAAACAGTAAAGAATAAACTGTTTGGTAACAAAACTCACTTTATAATCACAATACCGAAATATATGATAAAAGCACAGTTAATGATCTTCTATTTTTAAGACCTGTTACCAGATCCGAAGTTCCTCGGTTACAAGATCAAACAAGACAATGATTATCGAAATAATCAATCTTGATTATAAGGTTTATGATAAAATCACAAACTACTTGTTGATCTAAAAAGGGTTATGTTTATTGAAAATAAACAACCTCTTAATCCCGGAAAATCAAGTCACAGAAAGTTACACCAAGATCAAAAAACAAGAACAAAAGTCTTCAAATCTTCAAAGTAACAACCTGCAACAACAAACTTGATTCCTTATTGATTTGTCGCACAGAACGGAGTCTGTTAACAATGTCAAATCAATGAATCTATCTTACGGATCTATAAAAACTTAGATCTGTAGAAACATTAAATCTTTGATCTAGTTTGAGTGAGCCTTATATCAGAAGAGAAGGTTCTCAAGAATAAACAAACTAGGTGCAATCAAAGATTAAACAACCGTTCGTCAATCAAATCAATAATCGAAAACTAAAATAACAATGCAATCATCTAGTTTCCCACCAACGGTACTCGTAGAGCTTCCCAATCCCAAAGAAGTCTTTAAAATGAGCGGTCGTAAGAGATTTCGCCTAATTAGGGTACTTTCCTCTCCGAATAGACGGCTCCACCAGTAACAACACAACTAGGTAGTTTTGCTGGCTCTGAGGATTAGTTTGCTCGAAATGCAAACTTCAACTTTTATAGTCCAAGGAAGTTTGGACACCAAGAATTTCCAAAACCGAAAATATTCTCAAGATATGCAATATATTTCCAAATTCGGTTTCCATAATTCCTGGAAATGCTTTTTCCAAATATTGACCGAAATCTCACTAGAAAATCTCCAATTAGTAAATGCACATTACTAATTTTTATTTTCCAAATATAAAATTAAAAACCTTTATTAAAAGGTTCTCAATTTATTTCGATCCGGGATTCTCCTTTAGCTATTAAGGAATATCTTTGAACAATAAAAGGTAAGAATTACTGAGCGTGTTCAAAGTATGTCGACATATTTACTTTGTAAATCCTTTTTCATATTTACAATCTTGGAACCGATTTGCCACACTTCCAAACAAGTTTATAATTGGTTCATCTGACTTCCAAGAACTATGTGATTGATTATCCTATCAAATCACCAATCATGGGTTTCACGGTTCTACCAAAACAAGTTTCGGTTCTACCTCCATGTGGGTACTAGAATTAGTCACGCTAGTTACCAAAACTTGGTTGACTAGGTACTAGGATCGGTTCCCACATATATATGGTATCTAACTTGTATCTGTTGCACATGTTCATAGGATCGGTTCCCCAATAACTAAAAACTTGTTGCACCTCTTACAAGGATCGATTCCATCTTGTGATTTGCTGCACGTCTTACTAGGATCGATTCCCCAATGTCTAGAGTTGGTCATACCAATTACAATAAATCGATCATACCATCTCAGATGATTACTTAAGATCGGTTTCACTAATAAAAGTCATACCAATACAAAAGTAAGGCATTGTGAATAGTTTTACCAAGAAACATAAACAAGTTATGAGGGGTTATACTAAACACACATATTGGTAATCCAAAGATTTGCAATGAATAACAATACCAATAAGCCTAGCGATTTCCCTTTCGATTCACAAAACAAGTTTATGAATGTACTTCCTTTAAACGAATGTAAAACAATGTTTCATAGGAAAAAATCTTCACCCATACCCATACATAATCACAATAACATTCATACGATTATGTCGATGTCTTATATACGAAGTTAAAAAGATAAGCGTTACACTTCGTATTATAATTCCTTAATAGTATGTCTACTAGAGTATGATTATTCACAGCTTCGCATGTTATGTTTTCAATCTAAAAGATTTGAAAGATACTAAATAGAAATGGAACAAGTCAAGTCGTAGTTACTAACCTCAAGCTGAAGGATAATGTCTTTGTTGTTTTCAATCCATCTTCAGATCTTTGTGAGTAACTGGAGCACAATAATTCCATCGTTTCTAGTCTAACCTATCGAAGTTGACTCTAGTTTACTTATTAAGCAACTCGAGTTTTGGAACTAAATATGACAACCAATCTTGACATACCAACGCTTGGTGGGTTCAACCGAGCAGTTCTCTAACACTTCTTATTAATCTTTTTTAGGAATACTATCGAGATGGATCAATTGACAAAGATTTATTTATGGCTTTTGAAAACGTTTTTAAATCTCTGGAACGACTTGTCTTGATTAAGCAAAAGGCTTGTTCTGATAAAAATTCTAATTTTGTCATTCGTGATACACATTCGAGTTTTGACAACAACTCGGTCAAAATCGATAAAAATATTTTTACAGGTGGTGTTGCAAGTTCCAGCCATTAGAAAAATCCTTCCTTTAATCATAAGAAAAATGAGTCAAAAATTTCTAATAACCCTGAGTATCATCATTACTATGATTATACTTCTGGTACATTTCACAAATATCGACCGGAGAAGGTGCATGAGGATTCCTATGCTCATCTTGCCTCTTGGTAACAAGATTGGCGTCACCCCATTTGTATATAACTTGGAGTGAGGCAAGTAACGTTTTGATTTATTTTGTGTCTTTGTATTATGGGTTAGTTTTATTTTTGAAATTTATTTTTTCCTTGAAGAAAAACTCGTTCAACAGAATTTTTTTGTCCACCTGAGGTTAAATAAAGTGATGTAGTTCTACTACTATCTTTTACTGCATTATGTTAATTCATTTCACAGTATGCGAACCTTGATGGTTGAACGATGTAAAAATCCCACATTCCTTCTGTGGGTCGCGGTTCATGAACGGGTCCAAGCCCATCAATGGGTATATAAGAGATGTGGTACGCGTACCCTTCTTCTTCCTTCCCTTGTTCGCCTACGTAAACTAAGTCTTTTTAGGGTTCGCGTTTTCAACTCCATTAAAAATCGTTCTTTGAGGTCCAAGGGAGGAAAAGGGTTGTCTTCATCCTCAAGAAGCTTTTCAAATAAGTTTTTCCTTCTCCCTTTTCTCTCATTTTTTATATCTCATGGGGAATTTCAAGGTTTCAAAGAAGGTTTCAAAAAACTTGGATTCATCATCTTCTAACATGATTATACCTAAAAATCAAGATTCTATTAGAATTAGATTTATCAATGATTCTAGTAGTAAGATCTTTGAAAGGATTTCTTCTAGTGGTTTCATTCTAGAAAAGAAATTGGATTTGTTTAGTGGTCATAAAGAAGATTTGGTTTGTTTTGAAAAATTTAATCTTGGAAACATCTTTAATGGTCTTGGTGAAGGTTTTGACACTCTCACAAGAATCTTCTATGATAACATCCATGATGTTCATCTTGATGACATGGAATTCAAGACCATGATAAATAGAGAAAGAATTCTTGTTAATATATAGTTGATATCAAGGATTACCAAAATTCCTTTGGGTAATTTTCACCTTCCTAGACCAAGGGAAGAAAGACCATCTTATGAAACCATTTCTAATGGTCTTTGTGGCAAGAGTGTTGATTGGATTGAAGGGAAATTTCCTACTAATTATCTTAGTCTTGCTTTGATGTCTTTCGGAAAACTTGGTATATCTAATCTTTGTCCCTCCATAATTGAAAACTCTCGGTGGATTCATGAGTTTGCAGAGTTCGTCTATTTCCTTGAGTTGGGTTCTCAAAGTATTGATATTTGTGGATTCATCATTCTTCAAATGCTCTCAATGACGTCATCTAACAATAAGTTAGGCTTTCCTTGCTTAATTGAGCAAATTTGTTGAGCATATTCTATTGCTCCTATTGGCAACTCTATTGGAACTCCCAAACTTGTTCGTCCTTGTACTTTCAAACGTATGAAGGAGAATGCTTGCAAAAGACAAAGATGTGATTCCCTTGATGGTTCTTGTGATCCTACCACCTTGAGTCTTCTTCATAAAATTCACAAGGGTGTGTGTAAGATCAATTCCAAGGTAAAATGTGTGCAAGAACAATTACGTGTGATTTCTACTAAGTTTCCCGAAATCAAGGAAGATATGGATATTGTTCAAGCCTCTTGGATGGTTTCCGATGATGAAGCTTATGATTAAATTCCTTATCTCTTGTTGTTTTGATTTGTCTAGGAAAATTATTATGAGAATTTATTCTTGTGTTTTAAGAAGGATAACTAGGGTTTGGAATAGCCTATTATGTGATTTCACATTGCTATTGCCAACGATTTTCATCTTGCAATGTTTTTAGATTTATTTATTTAAATTCTAAAGTTTATTTGGAAGATGATTTTGCAGTATTAATCTTTATTGGTTTTATATATTGTAAATAATGTTATGGGATATGTGTGTTTGCGTCCGTGAAATATGATTGTCCCATATATGTCAAAAGTTAAAGTTTATTATGTCATTATGCAAATATTGATGGAAAATAGAATGAAGTTTTGATGTCCAAGATTAAGTCTATGGTATCATTATGCAAATATTGTTGAAAAATAGTGAATCTTTGTATATTCCGCAGTATTGATCTTTCCCTGATCCACTTCCATGTGAAAGTACTGTATGGCTCCTTAAGTTTTCTTATGTTGAGCATTTCCGATTAAATAAATCATGGGTTCTCTTGTGGTTAATTTAATTGAGTTTTCTGGATACAAATTCATGTTTCATGTGATTTGTTAATGTCCAAAGAAATCCTTATTTTCCTGTAAAAGTAAGGTCGCTCTTGTTGTTATTTCGGGAATGACATTTTATGGGGGAGAGTTCTTAATGGAACTTGTGCTTAATTTGGAAATCTTTGTGGGGAGTGCGGCTATGGAATATTGTAGGAGTTTTCTTGTATCTTTATAAACTCCTTGATGAATACACTAAGTTTCGACTATGTGAAATCATCGAAACAAAGTTGATATGTTCTCTTTTATTCATGAAGTATCTCTATGAGAATTTCATTATGATCCTGCTAGTTTTCGTACCTTTGCCAAGATTGCATTCCTTAATTTATTAATGTATTTGTTCATGAGTATGAAATCATACTAAACCGATTTTGGAACTTAAACCAACTCAGTTTCCAAACGGGTATGCAAACTTAAGTTCCGGACTTTGGTCTTGTCCGACAGTTCGCAAACCGGTATGCATACTGTCGTTCCGGACCTTACTCAGGTAGAACCGTTCACATACTGGTATGCATACTTGGTTCCCGTACTTTAACAGTTAAAACCATTCGCATACTGGTATGCAAACTTGGTTTCCGAACCTGAATCATACTACAACAGTTTGCATACTGGTATGCATATTGTGCTATATCCAGACAATGGTTAATTGTTCTAAATTCCCATTTCAATCATTGAAACATCCTTAGAAGACGACAATAGCTGTTTCACACAAACTATTAGCTTATAAGTAATTTTCAAGTGATCGAATGATCAATACGAAACATTTCGAGTCGATATCAAATGACTGTCTCACACAAATCATGTAAGATGTTTCAAGACAATTTTCACATGATCATCTTTTGACTCATTATTTAGTTTCCAACAAATAAATTCTTTCCAAATAAACTCGTCAAGAATAATGATGAACGTAGCTAAAGCAAAAAGATTCCAACATATATTTCGAGAAAGATATAAGCGAGTTAAACTCAGCTCGAAATATCAAATGTGTATAATGTAAAAGTCTATATAGTTATACGACTTAGTCTCAATAGAAGATAGAATTGAATAGACTTCTGAGTTATAGATAAGTTTTAGTTTCCACATACCTTTTGTTGATGAAGTTCCTACAAGCTCTCATCAGTAGATCTTCGTCTTCAATCGATAAACGCCGTGAAGTCTAAAGCTCAACTACACATTCTATCCTAATCTGAGACATAGCTATAAGTAGACTAGAAATCAAGACTTATAGTTTTGATCACCTAAACTTGACAAACAAGCTTGAGATAGCAACACTTACGAGTTCGACCGAGAAATGCTCTAACAGGGACAACATAAATTAAGAACGATTCATGTGAAGCACTGGGGAACATAACTCTATATATGTTTCTACCCATTCTTATGATGAAACAGTGCATCCTGTCACGTAGTTAAGGATAAGCATTGCTTTTAATGATTCCTAAGATTTGGAAATTCCAAATAGGGTATGGAAGGATACTCTTGAAATAGGAAATCACCTATATGAAGTGAGAAGTGTGGCCGCTTCCGTGATAACCTTTGATAGACCAGGTTCATCTAAAAACACTTCATGAATTCCCAGAATTGTTCAGGGCCGAAACGAACACAACCATAAGAACCAACTTGGTGGGAAAATAAATTGTGTGATAGTTATTGTCTTGGTTTACACTTAAAACTGACAGTTCAAAGCCTTTGGTACACTGACTTAGTAGTAAGCCCAATAACTATTCACTAAGGAAGGTTTAAGGCGAAAGCTACCTATCCCCATGCAATTTACTTATGTTTGAACTCTCTTTAGTGTCTGTCTGCATTTTCTTTTGCATTGTTAGTCAATGAATTTTCATTCATGTGGGGGATTGTTGGAAAATTAAGTAGTATTTTCAGATGAATGGAAATCCCTTGTCTAATACCTAATGTAGTTAAGTTTTGGAGTTGATTGGATTTAGCCCAATTAAGTTTATGGTCCGTTTAGTTAGGGAAGTTTCAATTTTGGAAACCAAACGAAACCCTTTCAGAAACGTGAGAGGAAACAACCTTTCAGAGAAAACCCTTATGGAAACTCCTTGAAGAATCGTGATGGTTCAGCGAAGAGGTATTATGACATCTATAAATACCCTGCACAATTAGGTTAAAAAATCAATCAGAAAACTAATAATCAGCTTCTTGCATTCAACAGAAATCATCAAGTTTGTGTCAATTAAGAGAGCTCATCATTTTAAGTTTGGTTCGCCGTTTCTCGAAGTTTGGAGTGCTACTACATCGAAAAGTAAGTCGTTGGGTGAATCTGTCTTAAGGCTAGAGGATATAATCCTTGCCTCGACTTTGGTTTGGTCTAATTCGGTTTGCATCCTTCTTCTTTTCTAATTCTAATTACAATATATGCACAAGATTGCCAACAAGGACAAACCCAAGCCGTAATCCTTACTCATTGGCGTCGAAGAAAAAAGTTGAAACACTCAAATACAACAAGTCTATTCATGGATAGATAAACAATCTCAAAAAATTGAAATTGTTATTAAAGAATTTACTCTCATCCACGAACAGATCACATGTTTATTATTTTCAAATATTACCAGAATCGCTACTGGTGTGTTACTTATCGGTTATCAAGACAATAGGCAAACATTATCTGCACCTGTAATACATTACATAACTTGTACAGCTGCTATTACAATGTTGTTAATTTCACACTAGCTGACAGAAATTATCTTGGTAGTCACTTACCGGATTTTTTTCCGCTTCTAACCTTCAGGTTAAGTGATTTTTAATTTTCTCCCATGTCTAAATATATTTGTTTCTAGACAAATTCATCTAATTAAATAAAAATTATATTGTGGAAAGTAAATTACAAAACTAAGATCATTTTCCCTAGCTTTACTCAGTTTCCGTTTCAAACTTTCATCATATACCTGTTTTTACTCTCTCTTTTTTTTCTTTTTTAACTTTTAGCTATTTTATTTTATTAAAATTCATTTTTTTCTATTTTATCTCCATTTTTTTATCTTATTTTTTTTTTACCCATAAACAACATTTACGGAGTAAAATAAATTTTGGAAAAAAAGAAAAAACGGAAACCCGTTTTCCGTTCGGCATTCTTAGTTGTTTTTTTTGTGACGAAAATGACAAATTAGATTAAAAAATGAAAACTCACAAAACAGTGAGCTTCCAAAATTAAGCTATAGCTAAGCGAAATGCTTCGGCATTGTGCTTGGCCCAAGTGCCTAGGCCTTTTTGCACAATTCCTTTGCTCTCAACTTATAATTCGCGTAAGTGAAACTCAGATTCATTATTTTATTAACTTGGCATATTAGTCATATGCTCTTTATTAGCTCATCACTATTGAGCATCACATACTTGGAGGATATGAAATATAAGTTTTCAGCAAGCAAGATTAGCCCCTGGTGCTACACCAAGTTGACTGCAGTAAGCCTTGAAATATCTAATTCTTGCCTGAACAGCATTAGAGTTTCCACCGTTGCATTCCATGCCATTGATTGCGCGAATTGTTGGACCAAACCCTTTATTCGTAGTTATGATGGAGTGAACATTGTTCATCCAAAACCAAAATGCTGTCTTAAAAGAGATGACAGGGTTCTTTGAGACAGTTTCTGGAGCATTCAAACCATCAAATCCAATGGCTTTTCCGGCTGGGCCGTAATTGTAGTTCCACGATAGTTGTATTGGTCCTCTGCCATGGTATCCTTTTCCAGGAACACATGGATATTGCTTGTTTCCTTTCTGACAATAGTTTTTCTTTGGTCCGTTTATTTCTTCCTTGTAACAAAAATCTGCGATAAGAATTCATAGTATTTAGATCATCAGACTTTTATAAATAATCGCATATACAACAGTTGTAAAACGGAAATGCATAAATAAGCGAACCAAAAAGGTTCATTGGAAAACTTACGCCCAGTTTCATGTGTAACATGAGCAAAAAATGCAGCGATTTCACGTTTAGAGACCTGGAGATTTTTTCCAGTACCGAATCTAGGATACGATTTAGCAGCCTCTAAAAAAGCTTTACGTGTATAGAAAGTCTTCCCGGCACATCCTGCACCAGCTTTGCTAATGATCCCATTAAAGAATGCTGGTGTCACAATGCTGGCAACGGTGGCACCATCAGTAGGAGTTGCAATAACACCAGCAAGAACTGCAATTACCAGAACAAGATTTATGTAGCGAAGAGCAGCCATTTTTATCTAGACGAGGAAGGAAAGTAAAGGAGTAGTGGGTGTTGTGAAGATGAGAAAACTCGATTACAATCAGAGGTATTTATAGATTTAAGCTTGCACCGATTTGCATCTCTTTTCCATTAGTATTTTGCATAGACTAAGACTAGGTGGTTACTAGATAATAATTAGTCACCTGTATGTATTCATGGGTCATTTTCTTCAATCAACTTTGACTACAAACAGCGTGCTGAAATGGGAATAGATCATACGCGAGGTTTTTTCAATGATTTATAAAGGGGATACCACTATTAGCGGGGTGATACCAACTGATCGATCCGGCGATCAGGATCTGTTAATATTTATTTGTCCTGTATGAAATGGTATCACCCTCAAGTAATACTGGTATCCCTTTTTATAAATCCTGGCTTCTTCGATCATAAGAATGCTCGTTAGCTTATATTTGATTATTTTCTTTGTTTAGATCATTGTAGTTGTTGATATTGTCATTATTAAATCTAATTGTTAACCAAAAAAATAAAAAAAATAAAATCGATACTTGTTTTATTTGATCGACAATTTTTTTGCACCGACGAATTTTGAGTTCAATTTATTTGTATGATAACTGACTTTACTACTGTACTACAGTGACATAACCAAAATTAATATTTTTCCTTTTGCATGGGCAAGCAAAGACTTCAGCTTTCTCAAGTCAATAGAGACAATAACACGGCAGGTTGAAATCAATATATGGGTGGATAGAGGACCGGATAACGGTCCCTCTTATATATTCGTCTTAGATGTGTCCCTGTTTTCAATTGATCACCTAGTAGTAATTGAGACCGTACTCCTAAAAAGCCACCGGAAATTTATTTTTTGATCCTTGAACTGTTGAGATACTGGTGAGGATAATTGATTATTATGGAAACAGTCAAAGGTTGTATTTTTAGAACAAATCCACATTTCGAGCACATAAGCTGTAACCGAGCCTCCTCACAATAACACCTTACTCTGCTGTTTGTTGCTGCCTAATCGACATGGTGTGCGAAAGGAAGTAAAAAAATTAAAATTAAATTAGGACTGCCGGATTCGAGCTCCTTCGATTTGCACGGAAATGAAAAATTTGTTGTACTTGATATTCATGGTCCATGGAGCGAGGTCGCATAAAAAGAAATCTGCTTTGGATTATCTGTTCAATAATATTGCACATCCACAAAATCGTGTAGACCATAGTGTAACATTGTGTATCCAAAGACAATAAATAGGCGTATACAGAGTTTGACATTCTAATTTAACGAGGAACAAATTAAGCTACGTACTTGTAACTACTGGAAATCCAGTAGTACACCCAAAAAACAAAATGATAAGATCCAAGACATGATTACTAAAGTAAGATCAAACTCTTCCTTTATAACTTCACACGAAATAGAAATTCTTTTATAAATAGTTGGGATGATAATTATACAATTATGAAGACTCACAAGAACCCTAACCTATTTTCTCTCAACACGATCTCTCCAAAATACCTCAAAAAATTCCCCTTTTACCATGAACCAAGGTCCCTATTTATAGGCAAATTATGTAGTGGAATAAAGTTCATTTTACTTCGCCAAGAGTCACACAATTCACGTGATTCTGCTTTTATACTTCGCCCAAGCCATTTTCAGTAAAGTTATCCCAATCTTTTCGCCTATAATATCGAAAAGTTGTCGGGACAGCTGTCTCGTTTCTTGCGCATCAATCCTATCTTCGTCTGAAGTTCCTTCGATAACTCTCAACTCGTGAAGTAGAGATTACCTTGCTTATTTGTTACTTATTCTCATCTCGTAGATTTAGCATCCAAGAGGGATTCATACTTCGCGGATCCAATATTTGTTAAAGTAATACTGACATGTGATTTGACTTATCACTGATATTTTTCCTTGGGATTGGTAAAGATTTTCCGTTTTAAGATTTACTTCGTGAGCTTCGTTTAATCTCATTCGGCCGCGTGGCGAGTAGGATTTCCGTACCTACAGTACTTTTTCAAGTCTAAACCAATCAAGAGGAAAGGATACACAAAGCTACACTTATATGGCGAGTTTGGATCCCACTTCCTCATTTGAGTCCTATGAATATATTTGAAAATACTAAACTACACTCTACTAAAACCTACTTTATCGATTTTTATTTCCATCATAAATCCTCTCTACTACCGGATTCTCCTCTTCTCCTTTTTCTCTCCCATCTTATTTTTTTTAATTTTCAAACTAGAGAGTCAAAAATTCAAAAACCGATTAACCGTATTTTCCCTCTCAATATAATGAGAATGACAAAACGAGTAAAACAAACTAGTGGAAGTACGCTACTTAGCGGAAGTGATCCAGGAGTTGCGTAAGCGATTTGAAATACACAATCAACAAACAAAACGGCTATGGAAGATGAAGAAACTCTGAGCACAATACAAGCTGAACAAATGGATCGAATCAGATACTTTTCTATCAACCAATTCATATTAATTAGGTTTTATGAACATGCATACACTTTTTTTTTGGTTGAAATCTCGGTTTGTCATGTTTAACCAGCAGAATCGGTCGATGGTCAAGTTAACTGACTCCTACATTAATCGATCAATGTTCATGCCCACGCTGCCCGATTGTTATTGATGTTCTTTATGGTTGAAGAAAATCAACCCAGAATCAATCGATATGGGTATTCATATCGATCGATTGTGTTATGAAAGACTTGGACATGTTTTTCTTTTAGTACAATCGGTTGATGTGAATGTCCACATCGACCATTTATAATGTATATGATTTCTCAACGGTCAAGCCTATTGAAAACGCAGGGGTTCCAAGTACGTACCACTAACTTTTTCAACTTTAATAGGAGTATGAACTTGTATAATACTTTTAACAATCAAAATATACGGAAAAGTAAAGGCGCACAGACACAAGAATTTTGTTAACGAGAAAACCGTAGTAGTAGAAAAACTCGGGGACCTCGTCCAGATTTGAACATCAAACTGTATTAAGCCGCTACAGACACTAGCCTACTTTCAGACTTCAGACTAAAATGTAGTTGAGGCCGATTCCACCCTCCAAGTGATTCAGTTACAGTCGCGCTCCTTACGTCTCTTGAACCTCACAAGGCTCTACTCAATTGATTTCCTTTGCTGATGTCGTCCTTTACAACCTAAGAGTTGCTTCAACCGAAGTGAAGACTTTTGATACCAATCTTCCTCTAACAGATAAGCCTATTTGATTTCCGTTTAGATCAAAGATCAAGGTGAGGAAATATGTTTGCAATAGATAAAGCTAGAAAACCTCACAAATACGGAACTGAGCATCCTAGATTCTTAACGCCTCTCAAGAACAATCTTCAAAAGATCATATGATCAGTTTTCAGATATCTATGTTGAGGAATCACAAAGTATGAGACAAAAAGAACTTTGCAATTACTATTTATCCTGCCTGAAAGAGATTATGAAAACCTTGATAACAGAAAAGCAAGATCAGGATACAGAAACTAACAAGGTAAAGATAGTCTGACCTGGATTCACGAATCCCCAAAGTGAAGTCTTTTAGTCGTAGATTTAATTATGTTTCTAAGAGGAAACCTAGGCCTATAGAGGACGACTCTAGAATCAACTAGGACACAAAGTGTCAGGGATTAAATTTCCCAGTTGAAAGAGCATCTCTATTTATAGATTTCAAAGACCATGGGTTACTTAGAATTCAAGCTAAGATAACTTGAGAATCAAGCAAACACTTTTAGGTCTTGAAATTAAAAATGAAGAATATACACTAGGAACCAGTCCAAATACCTATAGCTACATTACAATTTAACAATAGATGTTCAATTGTTTCATTTTCAGAATTACATAAAGGACATCTGGGATCAACATTAGATACATACCCAGTTAATTTATCTCTTACCAGCAGACAACCATGAATGCATTCCCATAAAAAAATGTGAAATTTTAGGTGGCATATTCGATTTCTAAAAACTTGACCAATGAAAGTTAACACTCTAACTGGAAGGATTGTTACCTTGACTAGCAGTATCAATATCCCTATAGGAAGTCTTTACAACATAGATGTCATTCATAGATGGGGTTCATCTTAAAACATCATCACCATTGACAGCTTGGATTCTAATATTAGTGATTGCATTCCAAGTATGTTTGTACCCCCATATCCACCCTCATCCATTACCGGGTAACCCATAAATAGGATCATTTGGTCCACTTGGTAACATCATCGTAGACTTCGGAATGTTTCTCCTTTTCTTTTTCACTGGTCCCTTTGCAGCTTTGGCTTTACCTCTTTGTTGTTATTTTTCTCTCCTTCTTCATTTTTTCTTCGTCGCCACCTTAACTTTGATTGTCGTTTTATTTAACATCGTCGTATAGTTCTTTATTTACTTCTTCTCCACTTGTGATTATCAGTTTGTATATAAGTTTCGGAATTTTGTTCACTTGGAAGCTCCATTTGAGTCGGTTTATTGATGGACACCGCTTTAGCTATACCTCCCCGATCCCCTACAGTTTTTAACCCCAAATTTTGACTATCCTTTCAGCAAGGTCCTAAAATCAGAGGAGAAACAAGATCATGTTTTTTCTTTGATCTCCTTTTCGCTTTCTTTTTTTTTTTAAAATCTCCTCCGTCCCTGAAGAATATGACAATATACGATAAACAACAATCAAATTCAACTAAAGTTAGGAATTACAAGTTTATAATCGGCCATCATGATACATCCACATCAACCGGTTACTATCAATTTATACTATATAAACGGTCGATGAAGGTCTGCATATCAACCGTTTCTAGGCTAAAAAGTCTCCAGAAAATTTGGGCATTTTCTCAACATACACCTGGTCGATATAACCACTTATATTGAAGGATTATATGTGTTAGAGCAATGCTTGGTTGAACCCACAATTTTTTTCAATCTCAAGCTTGTTGTCAATATTAGATGATCAAAACTATATATATCTTGATTTCTAGTCTACAAAGTCAAGTCTCGGACTAGGTTAGAATTTGATAGTTGAGTATTACGCATCACCCTCGAAGACTGAAGATCGACGAAGACATTTGGAGAACTTTTGTATCAGGTATGTTTAGACGAAACCATTCTATTTAATTTACTCATTATCTTACAATTCTACCTTTTTGAGATGATGTCGTATGACTTCTAGTAGACTTACAAAGAAGAAATTTTGAGTCAAGCTTGTCTTGTTAAAAATATCGAAATATGATTCTAGCAAAGATGTTCAATGATCATTAACAACATTAGTTCTAAACAATTTATTATGTGAATTAATTTGTGGATCAATTGAAAATTGCCCATGCAAATGAATTTATCAAGTGCGATGTTTCAAATATCATAAGAGAGAAATATTGAACTATCTGATGTTTCTGCTCAGGGTAGGTTGGCGAACCAGTTCGCAAACCATAGATATCTGAGTTTCAGAAATACAGGAGGGTTGGCAAACCAGTTCGCAAACCGCAAGTTCAGATGGGAACAATTCACGAACCGTTGTGAACTGATTTATTAAAGTTGGTATCATAGGGTAGAAGATGACGAACCTGGTTCACGAACCGTGATCAACTGAGTTCGGTAGTCTTGTAGGGTTGGAGAACCAGGTTCACGAACTGTTTCTCCCTGACTCGTGAACAAGCCTAACGATTCACGAATCATTGTAACAATCATCCCAGTATGCTCAAAGACTTATTTTTTAAATATGTTTAACATTTCTAGTACTCTCTCAAACACTTCTAAGACTTCATATCACTCAAACACTTATGTGTGTGCATCATGATTAAATTCTTATGTGTTTAAATGAACATCAAATTGCTTTAGTTCTTTGGCATACTTTCCAAACCGAACAAGTATGATTAGTACTGATTCAATTATTGATTGGCCGAGAAGTTGGTATGCTCCCAGTGGGAGTAATAGAAGTCACCAGAAAGTTCTGGTTTTGATTGCGGTTTTACCAGGTGGCATATTTGGAAATTGAAGTGTGTAGTAGTTTTTAATAACAAAACAATGAATATCACTAATAAAGTCAGGCTAATAGTTCAGGCTAGGGTGAATATAAATATTGTTGGGAGAACTACTTTGCATAACTCAGTTCCTAGGATGGTGGTGCCATGGAGCACACCTTCGATTTCTTTCACGAAAATTAACTTTGAAGCAAATTTTTCCAAGGAAACAACACGAATGGGTGTTGGTCTGATTGGTATGGATGATGTGTGTGTATGCCAAGGAGCAAGGTGTATTCCAGGAGTAGCTCAGGATGCAGAAAAAGCCGAGGCTTTTGCTGGAACACGCAATTTGGGGATATAGAAACTAATTGAGGGATATGAATTAATATTCCTATCCTATAGTTTCCGTTAAGGGTGTTTTTTAGGGGCGGAAATACTAAACTACCTTTTAAAACAAATAAAAACTAAATCAAATCTAAATATTCCCCACTCCCTCTTAGATTCTCTTCTCCTTTTCTGTCGGCTCCTCACTTTGAAAACAAATTCTTTTTTTTACATCGCCAGTATTGTATTAGTGATGAAGACCATGCCGGAAGTGATGAAGACCATGCCGGAATTGATGAAGACCATGCCGTAAGCGATGAAGACCATGCCGGAAGTGATTTTTTGTTTTTACATCGTTGACATTCTATTAGTGATGAAGACCATGCCAGAAGTGATGAACACCATGCCGGAAGTGATGAAGACCACGCCGAAAAATGGTGCCGGCGTGCTCGATAAATAACTTACAATGCTGGCACTGTAAGTTGGGAGTACCCATTTTCTGTACTTTTTGTAACATTTGTCCGCATTGATTCTGTCGGCATTTTGTAAGTTGGGAGTACAAATCTTTTAACCAAATTCCTATTACCTCACATTTTTTCTTTCTACTCTCACCTAAGTGTAGTGATTATGATTTATACTAATCATTATAACACTAATCTATTAACTTAGCTAATTATAATTAACCACGAAACATGATTAGTGAGGGGTAGATTAGGAATTAGTTAAAATATATGTATAGGAGTAACTCCGATTTACTATCTAAATCCCTATTTTGTCCTACAGTTAAACTTCAATAAATTAATAATCTTGGGACTGTTAAATTCTATCAATTTAGCAAATTATTAATTTATCGATAAATTAATAACTTATTATTATATCGAAACATACTAAATTTCACATTAAATTTCTAAAATAAGTGTGCAATATCAAATATTTAAAGATTTTATTTTCAATTCAAAATATTTTCTAATTATTTTACGGCATATTATTTGTATAAATGTATATACTTTAATGTTAAAATTAAAATACGAAAAAGAAAACACGATGAAATCATTTCGGAACTTCTCAAGGGAGTACAAATAACTAAAGATGCAGTCCAATGTATTGTAAATGTGAAATAACCGTAGATGCCTACTTCAAAAAGTACCATAATATAATATTATTATACTGTTTATTAATTTTTATATTAGTTGGGCCCTATTGGAAACTTAATTTTTTTATTATCTTATAAATTTAGCGGGGTTATTAATTTAGCACACTGGACCAAATCGGGACTGGAAAAAAATATTATCTTAGCGAATTTATTAATTTATCGCGGATTAATTTAACGAAGTTCTACATTATTATCATATCTCCCAATTACACGTTCTTTTGATGCTCTGGAAGGAATCAAGTGGGCCAAAGAGCAAGGAGTCCGCAGTCTACATTTAGAAGGGAATTGCAGAAATGTAATAAGTGCCATAAATGGCAAGATAGGTTCCGTCAGTTGGACTACGAATAATATTATGGCAGACAAACATACCGTTAGGAGTTACTTAAATATTTTGATAGTTGAGTGGTCACTTTGTTCCAAGAGAAACAAATGAGATTGCTGATATTTATTATTCCTCAGTTTCAAAATAATAGACTGGTTTCATGTGTAAATTATATATTATATAGGTAGAATGGAGATATAGCCGTTGGATAACATACAAAAATATAACTATGACGTCTTGAGACGATCGGCACTAGTTGATCCGACACTCGGTCCATGTTGCACCGAGCCTCGGCTCAACCTGGGATGACCGTCCCAACTATAGTCGATCGACTCAAACCTCGTGGCTCTTTTCTCACTGTGAGAAAATGAGTTTGACTATCAACGCCGACCATCAAATATTGTGCCAATGTGCCTCCACTAGAGCTGCTGTTTAGCCCTACTGTTTTTTTGTTCTTTTTTGAAGCAACCTAAGCAATAATACTTGGTCTCCCTTGTAGCAACAGTCCTAGAAGAGAATCTTTTAAAACAAGTACCTGAAGACTGAAGTTAGTGGTTATCTTTTGGTAGAAGAAGAGGAAGGAAACGAAGGATGAATTTTGGGCACATGAAAATGTTGCTGCAGCATCCAAGAAGAAGACTATTCTCCAGTTATTCTTATGGTTGGGGAGGTAATTATAATAGAATATCACCACTTGAGCAACTTGTGAGGGATGAGTGTAAGTCAGGAAAGATTCAGAAACATGAGGATGGTTTGAGATACTTTGATCAGTTGATTTTGGAAAGGCCATTACCATCTAATGGTACGTTTTGTCATGTATTGGGATCATTAACCAAGATTGGATGCTATTCAGATGTCATTGAGGTAGGGGTGTAAATTGGGCCGGGCCGGGCAACCCGGCCTTATTATTGAATGGGACGGGATAGGGCGGGCAAGTGCATCTCTTACCCAAAAAATTAAAAGGACCGGGCGGGTAGGGCTATTTATCTACATAAATTACCCGTGGCCTGCCCAAGCCTGTTATATTATTTGGGCTCGGGCGGGTAGAGCCGAACGGGCTTTGAATATTAATACATATATTTTAAAAATAAAAAGAAAATAATAATACACAAGTCATGAGCAATTCAATGAGGTTTAGTCATGTTCAAGACGTTCCAATCAAATTAGTTCCTTCAAATAACTAAAACTTTGAAGGAAAAAAAAACTCCTTTAGTGATTCAAAAAAAGTTAACAAACACAAAGAGACACACAGTAGATAGGAAAATGCCTTATATATGGTTAGCATATATAAATCCTATGAAATAAAAGTTGAAAAATGCAGATTAAAACAATGGGGATTGACAGTATCAAGTGTCTATACCGAGTATATTCTAGGATGAGAAAATGAAAACAACCATTTAGGCTAGGTAAATGGGTAATAATGACGAGCTAACATGACGGGTAATAATGAAGGGTTAATAGGGCGGGTATTAGGCCGGACAAGGAAATTTTACTTGTGACCTGCGTCCTCATATTTAAATGGGCTAGGTCGGGCAAGCCCGTAAAGGGAAGCGGGCACTCATGGGCTTCCATGGGACAGGGCGGACGGTACAGGGCCTTGGGCCTTGGGCCAAGTGTTATTACATTGAACATTTTGATTAACTGTTGCTGTCAATTAGGCCTAGTGAATCATGGGTTTTGTTTGTTTGGAGAGATATTAAAGGAGAGTGGTTATCATCCTACTGTTATCACTTTCAATATACTGATCAAAGGGCTGTGTATTCAAGAAAACATTGATTTTGCAGTCAAAGTGTTCGACAGAATGACTCAAATGGGTATTCAACCTACTGCGTTTACATTCAATACTCTTATATATGGGCTCTGTAGAACTGGTAAAGTAAATCCTGCTCTTCAGCTGAAAAACAACATGGTGAAATGGAACTGCAGACCTGATGCTGTTTCATACTGTGCGATTATAGATACCCTTTGTAAAGGAGGTCTAGTTGATGAAGCTTTGGTTCTCTTCTCCGAAATGCATTCAAATGTTGTACCTGATGTAACTGTTTACAGTTCTTTGATAAATGGACTCTGCAATTCAGACCGGTTGAATGAAGCAAAAAGAGTCTTTGACGAGATGGTTAGTAGAGGAATCTCTGCCGATGTAACTACATATAGTTGTATGATTGATGGTCTTTGCCGGCATGGTCAATGGGAAGAAGCAAGAAGATATTTTTATGAAATGATGGTTCGAGGGATTTCACCCAATACAGTTACTTTTAGTATATTAATAGATTCACATTGTACAGATGGGATGATAGAAGATGCCTGGTGGTTACTTAAACAGATGGACAGGTTAAATATAAAACCTAATCAGATTACTCATAACTCAATGATCAATGGATTGTGTTTGGCAGGTCGGTTGAAAGATGCGGTGAAACTGTTCGACTCGATGGTAGATAGGGGCCTCGAGCCAGATGTTATCAGTTGCAGTGTATTGATTGATGGGTATTGCAAGAATCATAAATTAGATGAAGCTATGCAGCTATTTAAGAAAATGAAACAAAATGGATTGAAACCCACAACAGTTACTTACACTATTCTATTAAGGGGACTATACCGAGTTGGAAGAATGAAAACTTCTAAGAATTTGTTTAAGGAGATGCAGACTTTTGGTTTGTCTCCAAATATTGTCACTTACGATACAATTTTGGATGGGTACTGCAAGAATGGACGCATTGAGGCAGCAATACAATTATTTGAATCCATGGAGGGTATTGGTATCTTAGCTGATGTTGAAATGTACGATATTCTTATTCATGGTTTGATGCAGACTGGCAAGTTGGAAGACGCGAGAAAATTGTTTATTGAAATTCCAAAAAAGGGATTAATGCGTAGTGTGGTAACATATAACACAATGTTAAATGGCCTCTTTCGTAGCAAGATGTTTTTGGAGGCTAACAATTTAATCATCGAAATGGAAAAGAAGGGCTGTGAACCTAATGCTATAACATACAATACTGTTATTAAGGGTTTTCTTACAGGAAAGGATATTGACAAGGCATTGCAATTTCTTCGCAAGATGCGTGAATGCGGATTTGCACCAAGTGATTCTGTTATTTGTTTGTTGGTAAACACTCTGTTCGCAGATAGTTTGAAAAGTATGTGCGTACATGAAACCTTGTGATTGTTGAGGTAACAGCAAAATCCTGAATCTCTATCAAGTTTCAACATATTTTGATGAATATATAGTTAAATTGAACTTTTTTTCCCCACTGCTTCAGTCTTCTTCACTAAAAATTCCCCTCTACATTCTTTATTATAGTAGCCCTGTAGATATCACATTTAGTTGAACTTCACTCATGAAAACAATATGTGATTTTTAATATTGTTCTTAAAAGTCTCAGGAGGCATATGCATGGTTCCAGATGCTGCAGGAATTAGAGATGTAGGTAATATGCCATGCTGTAGTCTCTTTACTTAGTTGCTGGTGCACTATTTTATTTGTTAGGTTTTAGGTAGAATCTGACATACACATATTTTCATTTTTTACATTGCTGTTAGCATTTAGTAGAGTTGTATCATTAACCTAGGACTACACACCATTCGTGCTGCGAGAATTGTGTCTGCTTCTGCTGCATCACAGACCCATTCTTGGTTTCTTCAGGCATGAGTGAGGTTTTATGTTTATCTTAATACTTCCTGTTGATTTCCTGTGCCCGCACGTGCATTAAAGTCGCATCATCAGCTATGTTATGCTTGCATTTTGCAGCCAGTCAGAAGCTTCCAGAGTACTTCAAACTTCATTTTCTATGTCTTCGCGAAAAACCTTAGAGTCAATGTTGGTGTATAGGATTGGTTGTGTTGTATTTCAGTAAACATGATTTTTAAGTAAATTTTTGCCTTTCAACTCATGAGCTTCAAAAGCACTGAAAGTATTGCTATTCAAAATTTACTTGGAATACAAAGTTATCCCTGTCTTACCTATTGATTTTGATATGATTTTGTACATCTGAGGCGTGTAATTTGCGATGCAAGCGTGTCTTTTTTATTCTTCAGTGACAAGAGTTACTTATTCATCTATTCGATGCAGGCACTAGAAATGCAGGGGAAACAGTCACGGGAAATATCAAAAATCTGTCTTATTCACCAAATAATTCCTTCCTAAGAATCCTCTGTATGCAACTGTGACTCTCATGTTGAGGCTTCAGGAGAAGAGGAGCTAATTGCTGGATAAGTGAGTGTGTCGACGTCTCTGCGCACATTTTACTTTGACACTCCATTTGTAATAATATTTCTCTATTCGTATAGAAAATTCTCGGCCATTTTCGAATTTTTATGGTACATGTTGCATACTAATATTATTTATGTTAAATAAGTGTTAGACTTAAAAAGATCCAAACAGATAACATACTTCAAAACAAACAGGGGTTAGTCCGTGAGTTGGGGGAGTTGAGTGTATTTTGAATCTTGCGGATTTTGAGAGAGTTTGAGAGAGTGTAGGGAGTTTGAGAGAGTTTGGTGTTTTTGAGTTCAGGGAGTTCGGGGGATTTTATTAGAGGGAGTTTGGGAGAGTTTGGGGGAGTTTGAGAGTTCGTTCCTAACTCATTCTCTTAAGTAAAAGAAACAACAAATCCTCATTTGCAAATAAAAATGATCTTTAATCAAAAGAAAAATGAATAAATAAAAATGATCCTATCTCTATATCAATAGTATGTTATTGTTGTGCAATGAGATTTTTTTATATTTTTTTTTCCATTTTAACGGTCTCCATACAATTCTAACTCCCTTTGTTCACGAATATTATCCCACATATCATCCGCTAACTCCCTTTGTTTTTCATTGTTTCTTTCAGCAGGCTACTTGCATAGTCGATCTTAAGTTGCAAGGCAGTCCAACTGAACATGGAACCAATAGCAAATAAGCTATCAATAAAAATTCAATCAATAATGCAGATGGAATCCGTAAAAAACAGGCCACAGACCCACCAAGATGTCAAAAGAATTTGTTGGTTATACAAAAGAGACAACCTACGTACTGTATGAGATTTCAAAACCATAAAATAGGAGAACAAAACTGTAGGGAATTTATCATTTCTCATCTATCACTTTGTTAATGTGGCAACAACAATTCTTAAGATTCTTTCCTGATGAGGACTCCCACTTCCAATAGTCATAGTTACGAGAGATATCCCTACCTGAAATTTCTGTTTGTAATGACACTAAAGACCAGACTCCAGACTCCACACTGAAGTTAGTTTCTTCTTCCTTGTCTCCCCAACTAGAGATGGTGCTAGTAGCACACCGGCGAATAGAAGTAATTAAGCTGATTAAAATAAAATAAAATTAGTTGATGTTGAATATCCTGGAGAAAAAAATAAATGAAAATAAAAACTCAATTCAAATAAGAAGTTGATAAGCCATTTTGAGTTGTTTACATAGAGATAAAACAAATTTTAAAACTGTTGGTCCTACACCTGCAAGCAAACAGGTTGATGAAGTAGAACTTTCACCATAGCCAGTTCACATATTTCTTATTGAATGGTATAGACTGGCATAAATGTGATGTACTAATTCATGTTTTCAATAGGTGTAAAAATTATCGTTAGCCACTCAAAGGAAATACACCAACATACCTGAAGGAACAAAAAAAGATCAGGACCGAAAGAGCTGGAGTTTGTCATTTTAATTTGTGCATACATAAACCCCGATATATCTGATGGTGCACAATCTCAAACTCAAGTTCACGCACCCTGGAAGAACTCAAATCCACACCAATATATTACTCCAAGACCTCAAACGGGAACATGCATGTATAAGATAACATGGTACAACACTATCATATGCACAACTGTAGAATTGTTGTTGGTGACTAGAGCAGAACTTCAGGAGATCGATACCTGCCATATGCATATTTGTTAGGATGACAAGATGCATTCAAAGACACAGGAGGCTAACATTAGTGTGAAAACCAATTATAACTACCGGCGAGTGGAGACATATTCTGTGTAAGGCGGCTGGGAGCAAATGAGACTGGTGATGGTACTGAGCTGCAGGACATGAGACTATGCAGGCAAGTGAGTTTAGATGAATGCCTAGGTTCAGGTACCAGATGCAGTGAACAAATGCAGACGCAGTGGCTTGAGATGGTGGGTAATGGTTTGCAGGTGGAATTGAAGATGTGTATGAATGGAGGAGTGAAGAATCAATCATTTAAATGTGTTGGGTATATCACAGTAAGTACGGTTTGATGCCAGAATATTGGCTATAACTAGCACTTAAAACAAATGCGTTTTCACAGTACACTTGTTTAACGACTTATCAGCTAATCCTCCATTTAGTCTAATCCTGATTCTAAGTCGAGGCAAGTACTTACTGTGTCTTAATCTATGTTGGTTGCAGGATAATTTGGAGCTCAACCAAAAGCAGAGTCAGATTGAAACAGATTTGTCATCGGCTAAATTAGAAGATTCCAAGGTTGGCGATGAGATGGATAGGAACGAACAGTACTCTGGGTCACTGAGAGCAAGAAAGTACAGAAATGTTGCTAGTGCAGCTCAAGCTGCATTTGAATCAGCTGCTACTGCAGCAGAAGCTGCAAGAGCTTCTGTTGAACTTTTTCAAGCTCGGATTCAGATGGAGACATGCAACAGGAGACTAATACACTCAAACATACAGACCCAAAGGGAACCATTGGAGGAGATAACATACTCAAGTTCATGGGGATTAATTCTGAAAACCAAACCATATTAACCAGACTAGACATGCACAGAATTACAGACGCAAATACAGACAAAAAATCAATCATTCACTAAACATGCAGAGATTCAAGATCTTTCAGTGGAAACAACAGATCGAGCTTGATGTTGGTGACCCTAAATCCGTGACGAGAAGGGTTCAGGGTTTTTGACAGAGAGTGAAGAAGAGGGTTTTGATTGTTTATAAATCCTTTCCGGAATAAACCCCAAAAGCTGATATGAAAACAATCAAAATAGTACACAAAACAAACTATAAACAATTAAAACAAACAATCATGGAGATCAAAGAAGAAAAAAAGATGAGAAAAAAAACATACCTGAAAGCTGAAGCGTTTCCTCTTCTTTCTCCTATGTTTTTCTCCGACCAACTCCCTCCCAAATCTCTACTCTTTTGAGAGATTTGTGTACAGGCAAAAATACACTATCAACTCTCCAGAACTCCCCAAAACAACCAATTCCCTAGCATTCTAGGGTTTTAACTAGGGCTGCACAACGGGTAGGGTGGGTAGGATATGGCCTATTTCGCCACCCTACCCGCTGAATGGAGGGTAAGAAATTTTTACCCGCCACCCTACCCGCCAGTAAACGGGTAAGATCCTACCCGACCCATCAATTGGCGGGTCGGGTAGGATAGGGTGGCGGGTATAACCGTTTTTTTTTTTTTTCTTCTTTCTATGTTTTGGACTGGTTACTAGTTACTACCTTCTGTGTATACAAAAAATGATCCCAAAAGACAAAAAAATATCTTTCAACAACACAGCAAATAAGAGCCAGCCTATCTAAGTATGTACCCAATGGTACTGTCAATCTAACTAGGGAAAAATGAACAAACAAAAACATCCTGCTAGGCACAAAGCCATTTGTAGTCTCAAGAAACAAGAGTTCTATTCTTGTCAAAATCGACGATGAATCCCAGCATAATTCCATGTTCTTCACGTAACCTTGTTCTTCATATAACAGTATCATAACCAAAAGCTCTATATATGACCTTCTTCTTCAATCATCATCTACGATGATGGAATACGCACTAAGATCACCAAATAAAGCTGCATAACAACAATTGAAGCCAATCAACATAAAAATATCTTTATACGCTACATATCAAAGCCAACACAGCAACAGTTGAACCACTTTACAAACTAAATGAACACAAACATGCATATGATGAGAGACAAAATAGAAATAGTCACTCTCTGTCTTGTGTCATAAAATAAAGCTCACCAGTTGGGAGCCTAGCTAGGTTGATACAGCCATAACCTAGAGGTGTACTTCATGTGAACTGGTGCAGTAAACTTTGTATTAGGAGCTTTCAAGCCAGTTACGATATGGATCAATTCCCGTTCTACTACAACAAAAAATGCAAAACACCTTATTTTCTAGGAATTAGTCCTAATTTTAGACCCTTTCCTAGAACCCGACTACGGATTACCATTTTCTTTTTCTTTATTTTTTTTACAGAATACCATTTTCATTCACAAGAATATTATTGTGGCCAATTGTATTATTCTCAGATACTATCATACAATTGAGAATTTCTGCTCAGCTAATCAATCTAGTGGTATTGATTACCAACATTACCATCCTATCTACGAAAAAATTGCTATTCAGATCTGCCTAATTGGGAAAACACATGCTTGCAAACAAGAATAGTTACATAACAGATATGCCTAATTGATGTAGTTGCGGAAGATGCTTATAAAGTTATGTGGTGTTGCCTTAACAAAAAATATTACCAAGAAAACATCTAACGATCCTGTAGAACTTTCTAACACATTTCTTCAAACATAGTGAAAGGGTCCGAGAAAATGCATGAGAATGACATCATGAAAGAACAAAAACAGCAAGATACAACTGGAGCGGCCAAAAAAAGAAATAAAGGAACGACGCCAAGCACTAGGTTGAATCAGAAGTACAGGTCTTATGTCTAGATTTAAATTGTTATATTATGCATCTATGGCTAGTCATCTGAAAATATTTATAATCATGCTGATAGTTAAAGAGAATGAGACCTTGTTGCACAGATTGAGATGGCGGAGGTGGAGGTGGCGGAGATGCAACAGTAGTGGCAGATGCAGCTTGTGAAATGAAAAAAAGAAAGGTACGTTAATGGCAGTTTGGTGACAAGTAGTGGCCAAAATATATATTAGAACTTATCCTCAAGAAAAGTCTACTGCCATTAGGCACACAAAGTCTTCAAAATTCACTTCTAAAGGTTTCACTAATTTGAGTTGTGAAACTCAGGATAAAATCAACGAGTCTTAGGTTAAACTAATACTAGTATGTATATTCATTTCCATAGGTTCCAGAATTGAATGTGTCCCTGTAATTGAAAACTTTCATGTCATATATAGCAAGAAGTAACACAGAAATTCTTAAATCAGCGCTTCATTAAACACCAACTGAATTTAAGGAAAACAACTCAAGTTATAGATGGAATTCTTTATTACAAAAATACAAAATGTGCATGAGTTGCATAAATCCATAGTTTTAAATGGCAATCATAACTGGGAAGGTAATAATAACACTCAGTCGCACAGAATCATGGCACTTGGAATATGAATGTGAAAAAATATTGCAACTAAATACCAAGTCATTGATCTGCAGCTGATCCAGAACATTACTATACTAACACATACCACAACCTAGCTAAGTGATAAAAATCACTCAATTATCTGTTTAGATTCTTTTTAGTATCCTCACCTATCGCTAACCATTTTGGTTGCAGTTTTTGATGAAGTAGAAAGAGCTTGTTTTTCGGCAACTTCAGCTGCATCGATACCCTTGCCTGTATTCAAGAAAAATACTTGAATGATTTGTTGAACGTTTAACAATATTTCATTTTCTGAATATGTGTGTAAGCTATTTTTTCACTTACTGAAAGTACCGAAAGAATCTAAGATGACCTCTCCAGCAACTGTGGCTAGTATTTGTTTGCCTGCATGGAAGATGATTGGTCAATCTGCTCATCCAGTTCCCATCTCGAAGATATTAAGCACAATCTCCTTTGCAGGAAAGAAAAAAAGACATTTCGGCAACCTCTCCAATTCTCTCCTTAACCTATCAAAAATCATCATAATCAATTCAATGCAGCAAGAGTTGGTAAAAACAACCCACTGCCCCTGCAGTTGCAACAGAGTTATCATCTTTGAGATAAAGAACATAAGTTATACTCTTGGAGACGACCCGTCAGAACTAACAATTGGTCAAGGATGTCAAAGGAATTAACTGTTTACAAAGAGTAAATAGATTTAGTTAGGAACAAACCTTTCCATGCCTAACCCGCTTTCCTTGAACTGAAGTGTGAGCCTCTTTGATCACAGAAGTTGAGCTGCACTAGAGAAGTGTATTTGGATCAGAAATCAACAAGGATCAAACCAAAAAAAACAAACAGCTGAGATAACAAATGATTGCGTTAAGGACAAACCTAGATGGCCTCCAGCAAACACATCTTGCCAATGATGCCAATAGTTATCTACTCGAGAAACTCCCACAAGAGATGCAACCAGCAAGGGAAGAAACAAGAGACAAAGTTTTGCGACATGGCCCTTGCGATCAAATACTCTAATCTTTCCAGCTAAGTACCAAGCCAAATAACCAATACCTGCGAAGGACCCTGCAATTTGCAGAGGTAGTTTGAAATTAAATGATGGAACCTACGAGTCAATCACATATGGTAAACGATAAGCAAACACAAAAGCTTATAAAGAAACTGAAACATACTTTGTATCAAAGAAGATACTGAACATTCAAGTGCTTAATCAACAGTAGTGCGGGTTAGCGACATACTACAAACAACATGAAGAGATCCAGATACATTAATAGAAAAACACAAATACATATCATTACATGCCAACTGTCCCAAAAACTAAACAGCTGAACCTAGTGTATAACAAACCCCTTGCTACTTTTTGTTAAGGATTAACTTCATCGGTATACTATCTACTACCTGTGGGTACCTACAGCCATTTCATAATGAAACCTTTATATACAGTAAATTTGTTTGAAGATTAATAGTAAGATTAAATTTTAACTATATTTTAATTATACACTAGTTTACCTGTTACAGTATAGATTATTTTGCTAATATTCACACTTTTATGGAACGTCTGAAATGCACTTTAGAGGGATGGATAGTTATAATACTCTAACTACTCATGTTCAATCATGGTTGTAGACTAAACAGGTAACAATGATTGGGTCGAAAAGAAGAAATAGAACGAGAAGGAAGCTTAAGATTGTGCCTACGGAAATTAACAGATACTTCCGAAATAATAACTGTATAAAGTTGAAGTAAATGAATGATACGTCCTATCAATTTCTAAAATTTAAACTGCAGAACGATTAACTAAGACAGCAACTGAGTAATGAGTACAGCATTTATGCACATAATGCATGACAAGTGGAAAGTGGTTTGCTGCGTACACGAAGTATGTCCACTTGGAAAGATTTTGTGTCCTTCCTTAATGACTTTCTTGGCTCCAGTGCACAGGACGTTTTTCGTGACAGTATCAAACACCTGTCAATGCTAAATCCCCTTAATTGTTAGTTTAAGGGTATGGCATAGTTGTTCTTCAAAAATTATATCATGAACTCCTTTAAAGACAAATAAAATTTAAGAAAAAGCTATGAGAACTCACCCCCTTCCCATCAGAAAAGCAGCGCCAAAAGAAGTCAGGTCGTGGTTGACCAACAACATCTTTGATTGGGTCCGTTAAAACTCCAGTTATAAGTACAGCATTATCATCGATTTAGCATTGCAGATGCATCCATTTAAAACACAGACAACAAGAAGTTACCTAAGAGCTAAGACCATATACCCAAGATTGCATGGTGCAAATCATATACATCCCTCCTGTAAAAGTAGGAAGATTACTTCATAAGGAGCATCTGTCTATCTTCATAGGGACCCTCATTAGCTCCTGGTGGGTACCGTTTGCACCGCTAGCTTTTCCAGCTTCGACAGCTTTCTTCATGACACCCACCTAAAAGGAGCACATCAAAAATAACATATATTTTAAATGTAGAAATAGTTTAAAAGACAAAGACACAAAAACTTAATATCAGGCAATGCACTGAATGCAGTGAACAATATTGATGTCAGGCAATTTGATTATTTAGCTTCTCCAATTACTCCACATAGAACAATAAGATAACGTCCATTAAAACTCGGTAGATCCTAAATTTACAGTATATCTTTATCGGTGATGGAAAAGAAAATGCATAGATAATAAAATAATTGATTAATTAAACGAACACAGTCAAAGAGAGTGATTCTAGTCCCTCTACTCAACTGTTAACCATTTACATCTCTAGTAACAGTGAATCATCACAATTCAAACAATTGAAAATTCTTCTTCACAATTACTAAGAAGACCAAAATTAAAAAGGTACTAAAGCTTATTTTCCTTCTACTCATCATCTTCATCTTCTTACTACAAAATCAAACAACCAAAAACAGAAAAAATGTCAATAAATTCAAATGACTTCAAACAAATAATGAAATAATACTCTTAAAAGTTTCAATGAACAAAACCCTTTATAAATAATCAAATCAAACCCCTAATTTCAGAATCAAAAAAATGAAATATTCATCGCAAACCTAAAATCCTTAGTATTAGGTTAGGTTAAGTCACCTATCTTGCTGTTGAGTTCTAAAAAATGCTGTTGAATCGAAGATTTGAGTTCTCAGTATTGATCAAGCTTCCGAAACAACCATCAAGTCTCCGAAGCAACAACATCTGGATCTTTTCGTTCTTCATTTCAATTTCAACTTATCTGCATCTCTTCAAGACCTCTAATTACTTCGTTTCAGCTTTATTTCTTTGACAGAATCCATCTATATCGCCAAATAGGTATGAAAAAACAAGTTTTTAGTTTGCCCTCGGTAAGTTTTAAAATAACGAAAAAATGGACAGGAGAAAAAAACAATGGAAGGTTTATTTTGTCTTTTCAATATAAGGCGGGTAGGAATCGATAATTTCGGGCTTTACCCGTCACCTTACCCATTTAACGGCGGGTAAGAAATCTCTAACCGTCACCCTACCCGCCAAATAGTGGGTAGGATAGGATACGGTTAGAACACTGGCGGGTAGGGTAGAAATAGAGGGTAAGGTAGGATATGTGCACCCCTAGCTTTAACATTAACAGGGAGTTCAAGAGTTTTTTTCAAACTCTTCCACGACTAACGGGGGTTTTCTAGGGAGTTGGGAAACTCTTTTGAACTCTCCCATGACTAACGAGGATTTTGAGAGACTCCTTCGAACTCCCCTACGGGAAAACCCAACTACACCCAACTCCCTTGAGGACTAACACCTTGAAAATTTTCTGCTCAAAAGTGACCCGAACGTCCACTCCAGAGCGTGTACCCTATCACATATACTCGGTGATAACTGGGACTATGGGAGTCTCTAGGACATAGCTAGCTGGTTGTTGGGCAGGGTCAGGGATGGGACTTAGAATGTTGGGTTTAGTTGCGTCACAAGCAATAAAGGTCCATCTAAGAACAGTTTTTTTTCTTCTGAACTTGAAAATTGTGTCGAAGTGCCTGACTGAAGAGTCGAAAACAAAAGAAGAATAAGAAGAAAGAAAGGATGAATTTGGGGTGTAAGAAAATGTTGCTGCAGCGTATAAGAACAAGCCTATTCTCCGGTTATTCTTATGGTTCTGGAGTTAATAGAATATCACCACTTGAGCAAATTGTGAGGAATGTGTGCGGAAAGATTCAGAAGCTTTACACGTTTGGCTTGCAAACTACACATGAGACATCAACCATGTCACATGGGGATATTTACTAGGGTTTTGGTCTGGTAACCTACAACACGTGCAACGTAACAGTACACCCATGATGAGAAATGTGAGTAAGTCATGATGGCAGTTGAAGGAGTAAGTGAAGTATTGGATGGACAATCAATGATGGTTTGAGATGGTTCGATCAATTGAGTTTGGAAAGGCCATTGCCATCCATTGTTGCATTTAATCATTTATTGGGATCATTGTCTAAAATCAAGTGTGATTCGGATGTCATGAGGTTGTATAAGAATATGTGTTTGTTTGGAAGTAGAACCAAGTATTATTACATTCAACATTTTGATTAATTGCTGCTGTCAATTAGGAAAAGTGAATCATGGGTTTTGTTTGCTTGGAGAGATGTTAAAGAGAGGTTATCATCCTACTGTTATCACTTTCACTACACTCATTAAGGGGTTGTGTCATCAAGATAAAATTTATTTTGCATTCAAGGTGTTTGATAAAATGACTCAAATGGGTATTCAGCCTAATGTGGTTACATGTACTACTCTTATATCTGGACTTTGTAGAATCGGTAAAGTGGGTCCTGCTCTTCAGCTGAAAAACAAGATGCTTAAATGGAATTGCAGACCTAATGTTGTTTCATATAGTGTGCTTATAAATACTCTTTGTAAAGGAGGTCTAGTTGATGAAGCTTTGGGTCTCTTCTCTGAAATGCTTAGAGATTCCAATGTTGTACCCGATGTAGTTGTTTACAGTTTTTTGATAAATGGACTTAGCAATTCAGGCCGGTTGAATGAGGGAAAGAGACTCTTCGACGAGATGGTTGGTAGAGGAATCTCTGCCGATGTAACT
Source organism: Papaver atlanticum (assembly GCA_023531105.1). NCBI lineage: Eukaryota > Viridiplantae > Streptophyta > Magnoliopsida > Ranunculales > Papaveraceae > Papaver > Papaver atlanticum. The sequence goes on along the minus strand of JAJJMB010006544.1, from coordinate 49,817 downwards.
ACATATAGTTGCATGATTGATGGTCTTTGCCGGCAGGGTCAGTGGGAAGAAGACAGAAGATATTTTGATGAAATGCTGGATCGTGGGATTTCACCCAATACAATAACTTTTAATATATTGATAGATGCACATTGTGAATATGGGATGGCGGAATATGCTTGGGGATTATTTGAACTGATGGACAAGTTAAACATAAAACCTGGTCAGATTACTTATATCTCAATGATCGACGGCCTATGTTTGACAGGTCGACTGCTAGAGGCAGTAAAACTGTTTGAATCGATGGAAGGTAAGGGCCTTCAACCGGATGTTATCAGTAGCAGTATATTAATAGATGGGTATTGCAAGAATCATAAGTTGGATGAAGCTACACAGCTATTCAAGAGAATGAAACAAAATGGATTGAAACCCACAATATACTATTAGCGGGACTATACCGAGACGGAAGAATGAAGACTGCAAAGAATTTGTTTAATGAGATGCAGGCTGTTGGTTTATCTCCACATATTGTCACATACGGAACAGTATTGGATGGGTATTGCAAGAATGGATGCATTGAGGAAGCCATACAATTATTTGAATCCATTGAATTTACTGGCATCTCAGCTAATATTTACATGTACAGTATTTCAGTAAATATATGATTTTTAATTAAAATTTAGCCTGCGACCATGAGCTTAAAATTTACTGAAAGTATTGCTATTCGGAATTTACTGGGAATACCAAGTTTTTCCCTGTCTTTCATATGGAGTTCGATATGATATTTGTACTTCTGAGGCATGTAAGTTGTGATGCAGGTGTATCTCGTTATACTTCAGTGCTAAGAGTTACTCATTCATTTTCTCCTCGTTGTCCAAAACCTTACGATTACCTATTACATGTTCCAAATTTTGCTCTTCTACACAACATGAACCCTGTTTTAGGGCATACGTAAAACTTTCAGGCCATACTGAATAAAGACAAAAATTGGTTGTAAATATCAAAATCAATAACCCCTTAACCAAATATTTTTATTAATGGCAAATCTGCCCTTTAATACTAATGATTAGTTATAATAATTCTGATTAGTGATTAATGATTACTGATTAGTGATTAAGATTATTTAGTTATAAATTTGTGTAGATGAAAAATTTTGAGTAAGAAAAAAAAAGTTAGGTTTTTTTGGAGAAGGAGAAGGGGAAAGTGAGAAAAAAGCTTGTATTTAATTCAATGTATGAGGAGGGTCAATCTTCATCTAAAAAACCTAGGAAAATACATATCAATTACAACAATGATCCGAAAATGGTTGATTTCTTAGATTATGAGAATGATTTTACACAAACTCAAACTCAAGCACAAACACAAACTCAAACTCAAACTAAAACTCAAACTCAAGGTGATGATTTTTATGAGCCAAATCCGGATGATGAATACATATATGAGGAATCCAATGCTTCTAATACACAGGTACATTTCTATCTTATGTTTAATATCACTTTTGTAGATTAAAATCATCAAAAGTTTGTGTTTTTTCACTAAGGTTCGGCGAGTCTGGAATATGTTCGGCTTATTTTATCAGCCGAACCCACCTGAATATTGACAACTAATGAACAGTTCGACAAGCTGAAAGTGTCATGATTATGAGCCGAACCCTCTTTCTAGACCTTAGTTCGGCTTGTTTTAAAATGTCTTAATAAGCCGAACCTACTCCTGTATGTTCTGGAAGAAAAATTCTTTAAGGTTCAGCTTATATGTAGAAAAACGTAAGCGCCGAACCATTTGGAAGTACATGGTTCGGCTATTTACATAAGTAGAAAAAAAGCCAAACCTTATCATTTATATTTCTGAGAATTGTTGGGTTTAGAATTTTGTAGTGGTTCGGCACATATTGTGAATATCGTAATAGCCGAACATTGTAAATGTGCTAGGTTCGACACGTATTTAGATTATCGTAATAGCCGAACCTCACCATTAATTTTTCATTGTAGTATCTTACCTTGTGTTATTCTTTGTAGATCGTGCTTGATGGACCTGTACCGATGGAAAATCAACCTGATCCCGTAGACATAATTCACGAAGATACTAAGGATCACTTCCAAAATGATTTGGTATGTAAGAACTTGTTGTTTACCTTAATGTTGTCGGAATATTCCGAAGTTTTTCTTACTAATTATTTTTGTTTGAATGAACGTAGAGATGGAAAAGTAAACCCGAAGCACTGGCTTGGGGCTGAGGAACACGCGATGAAGATAAATTGCGTACTAGTTAAAGGACGACAAAGCTGAGGGGATCGGTTTGAATTGATTTGTGAGATAACCTTTAACCCGGCGTTCAGCAACATGCTTCTCTTTCGGTTGATGTTGAGGCTCTTCATTAACATGACTACCATCAACTTCTTGTTCTTCTCTTTGTATCTCCGGAAGTGGTTCACGAATTTCTATTGCCGCGGCTTTGTCAACACCTGATCTCCCTCTAGCTCCCAATTTTTTGTTACCTCCTACTCGAGGATCGAGTGTTTTAGAAGTAGAAGGTGTAACCTCCATCCTCCTCCTCTTTTTAACTTCGTTATTCCTAAAACAATTTTAAAACTTTATTAACATATTCAAAGTTGGTGAATTAACTAAAGTCTAGGATCGGCTACCCCGTAACACCTATTATGAGACAAACCCAATAAATATCAGTGGACATTGTAACACAGTGATATGTTCGGCGTATAATGAAAAATAATAACAAGCCGAACATATAAATTCAAGGGTTCGGCTAGCCCGACAAACACAATATGAGCCGAACCTATACATAGTTTATGCTGCGAACTAGCAGAACATGGTTCGGCTTAAATTCAACATTATACAACACCCCAAACCTGTAATGAAATTCCTAATTGTGACTAGGTTCGGCATGTATTTGGTATACTATTTCATGCCGAACTGTTCATATACATTACCAGATTTAAATTTTGAAGAACAGTTTGTCTCAAAAAACAACCACATTATGCGCCGAACCCTGATCTGTAACCGTCTAAAACCCTAAGTTTTTAGGAATTTACCCTATTGAATCGATTAAAAACATCAAATAAGAGATTGGGTTTGTAGAACTTACTTTCTTATCCTCATTTTAGGAGTTGGTGCTTCGATTGGTTGATTTGTGGTTCAATTTCAGGTTCAATTGGTTCTTCTTCTTCAATTGAGGGATTTGAAGACGATTTTGAACGCCTACCAGTTGCCTTTTCCTTTTTACGACCCATTATATAGTTGAGTTCAATCGACGATAAAATTTTCGAGAATCGATTAATAATCACAGCGATGAATTTTTTTTTTCTCATGAGGGAGAAGAAGTGTTCGGCTAGAGAAGATGAAGAAGTTATATAGAAACTGATTTTGATTTTCTTAAAACTGATTTTAGGTTTTTATATTAAGGGCAAGGGTAGATTAGTAATTAAAACGGTTGGAGGGTATATGGGTAATTGAACTACCCAAGGGATACCCCTTATAAGGACACCTTAGATGGGATTATTGGTTTGTATGCCCTGAAAGTTTTACGTATGCCCTAAAACAGGGTTCCACAACATTGCTCATTATTCACCAATTAGTCTCTCTCCATCGATTGGGCTTATTAATGTCATATGGATAGGCCCATTTGAAAAGAGCTTCCTTTAAAACTTGAAAATTGTGTGCCAGACTGCCAGCACCAAAAAGACGAAAGATGAACTTGGGGCATACGAAAATGTTGCTGCTGCACACAAGAATAAGATTATTCTCCACTTATTATGGGTTGGGAGTTAATTATTATAGAATATCACCACTTGAGCAAACTGTGAGGGATGAGTGCAAGTCAGGAAGGATTCAGAAGCTTGAGGATGGTTTGAGATGCTTTGATCAATTGATTTTGGAAAAACCATTGCCATCTAATGATGCATTTTGTCATGTATTGGGATCATTGTCGAAGATCAGATGTTACATAGATGTGATCAAGTTGTATAAGAAGATGAGTTTGGTTGGGGTACAACCCAATATTTATACGTTTAACATTTTGATTAATTGTTGCTGTCAGTTAGGACAAGTGAATCATGGATTTTGTTTGCTTGGAGAGGTGTTAAAGAGAGGTTATCATCCTAATACAATCACTTTCACTACACTGATTAAAGGGTTGTGTCTCCATGAGAAGATTGATTTCGTGTACAAGGTGTTCGAGAGAATGACTCAAATGGGTAATACTCTTATATCTGGCTTTTGTAAAACTGGGAATGTGGATCGTGCTGTTCAGCTGAAAAAGAAGATGTCGCAATGGAAATGCAGACCTGATGCTGTTTCGTATTGTGTGATTATAGATACTCTTTGTAAAGGAGGTAAAGTTGATGAGGCTTTGGTTCTCTTCTCTGAAATGGTTAGAGATTCAAATGCTGTACCCGATGTAGACGTTCACAATTCTTTGATCAATGGACTTTGCAAGTCAGACCGGTTGAACGAGGCAAAAAGAGTCTTTTGACGAGATGGTTAGTAGAGGAATCTCTGCCGATGTAAAGACATATAGTTGTATTATTGCTGGTCATTGCGGGCGTGGTCAATGGGAAGAAGCAAGAAGATATTTTCATGAAATGATGGACCGAGGAATATCACCCAATACAGTGACTTTTAATATCTTTATAGATTTAATTTGTAAAGATGGGATGACAGAAGATGCTTGGGGGTTGTTTGAACTGATGAACAAGGTAAACGTAAAACCTAATCAGATTACTTATAACTCAATGATCCACGGTTTGTGTAAGGCAGGTCGGTTGGAAGATGCAGTGAAACTGTTTGACTCGATGGTAAATAAAGGCGTTCAACCGGATGTTATCAGTTACAATATATTGATTGATGGGTATTGCAAGAATCGTAAGTTAGATGAAGCTATGAAGCTATTCAAGAAAATGAAAGAATATAATTTAAAACCCACCAGAGTTACTTACAGCACACTATTAGCGGGACTACACCGAGAGGGAAGAATGAAGACTGCAAGGAATTTATCCAATGAGATGCAAACTTGTGGTTTATCTTCAAAGTCACCATCTTGATGGCATAGCCTCTTCAGTGGGACTTCCTGAACTATTTCTTGCAACCTGTTACTATCAAGTAGAATTTGAGAAATACAGCGATAATCTTGTTTCTGAATGTCGGCCAGTTCTTGGATAACTAGTTAGCTGTCAATCTGATTTGTTTTTGTAACTTGGCAATGCTAAAAAGGATGCATGCTTACGTTTACTTCTTTCTTCATTCTTGGTTGGAAGCAAGAAGAGTTAATTGTTGGATCAGTTTTGCAAGTTGCAAAATCTTTGTGTACATTTTTACTGTGAGTCTTTGACACTCTGAATTGTAAAATTACTATTTTGCGTAGTACAAATTCTACCTTTACTTTTGAAAAAATTAGTACTGTAATCCCTTGTGGTGGTGGCAACTTAAATCAGAGTTTGATTACAACTCAAACATGCATTACATCTTATAGTAAATTTACGACCGTTATTCTCTTGAGTTTGCATTCAGCCAGGACTCTGGAGGATTTTCATATTCAAGGGTGATTAGGATATCCATATTGGGAGGGACGCACCCAACCATGAAACAAAGTATATAAATAGTTGTACGCTCTTTCTCACATACTCATATAGACTAAACCTTATATCTTTTATAAAGAAAAAAGTATGAACATGATGAAGAATATCATGATAGTATCGGTGGTATTGATGCTGGTATTATTACCTGCAGTAACTTCTGCATATGCTGTATATGCAGGACCTGATCTCGAGTTTCTGACATGTAATCGTATTCATGTATCTAAGATAAACAGTGAGAGGTGTTGGGCAGTACTCCATCACAATGAACAAGTTCAATCAAATTGGAGTTATATTCCTTGCGTTGTTCGTGATAACTGTGAAATAGATGACATAAAGTGCTTCGATTATTCTAAGAAAAAAGGCCTAATCACTGACGTAGATATGAAAAGATGTTGTTCCGAAATATTCGAAGCTACTGAGTATTGTTGGCATACCATGTCTAAAGAATTTCGAGTCCCTAATCTTCTTAAGCAACACTGTATTCGCAATGGAGTCCAACCTCAGCAACCCAGTTATGACTGGATGCAGATTTATGAAGAATATTTTCCAAGTCCTGATAGTTAAGGTTGCGTTTTTTTTTTTTTTTTTTTTACCGGAGCTGTGTAATTCTTTCCTCTTTTTTTTTAGTAAAACTGTCTTCTCCTGACGTATACCATGGTGATTTTTGTAAAGAATATTTTTTTTATTGATAGAGAATTTGGAGCTAAACTTTACCACTGTACTACAATAACATCTGTGATTCCTAGAAAAAGATAATTCTAAAAATAATTTTTCTGAAGAATTTGTTTGGAAACACACCCTTTTTACGTAAGGTTTCCTAATTATCTCGTACTACCTTGGGCGGTGCCACTTTATAATTAGATTTTGATAACAACTCATGCAGCATTAGACGTCTATAAATATAGTTATTCACTCTTTAACTATTTCTCACAGACTGATCGACCATCCTAAACACTAAATATTCCATAGACTCAGCAGAGGGCAAAAGAGTATGAGGAGCAAGATGGACACCCTGATGATGATATCGATGATGTTGATGCTGGTATTCTTATGTGCTCGAGAAATATCCAGTCCGATGCATTGTGACAAGATATTCCATAATATTGCTGATCGATGTGAGCGTACCATGTCTAAGCAACTTCGTTCCATTCTAAAGGAACATGGTATTCTCAAAGAACATATTTGCAAGAATCCTTTCAAATGCAAAGTACCAAGCTAGACGTTACAGAGATCACTTGAAGCAGTATTTGAAGATTGGCCCGATCAAAACATTGAAGAGTTACAGAATAAACTCCTGCATGGTTGTTTATCTTCGTAGTTGTCTTTGGTTTTAACTTTGTGTAATTCCTTTCCCATTTTGCAGTTAATAATTATTTTATACTGATTTCCATATTAAAAAAACAAAAAATTATGGCCACTTATGATATATAATAAGTAGGAAATACCATTTAGTCCTACGAATAATATATTAGAGAGAGTCTAGTCCAGTTGACTCAGTCAACTGTCTGTTTGGTCCTTTTTTGGAAAAATATATTATAGTTTGGTTCTAAAAATTATAGTTTGGTCCTAGGGTGACGTCATGGATGATGTACTTGTCATCTTGTAGTAGCAGAAATACCCTTTTAGGACCATTACATCATCCATGATGTCACCCTAGGCATATATACTTAATTATCAAGAGAGAAGAAATCATTTTCAGATTTAGTTTCTCTCACCACCATATTTTCAGATCTAGTTTCTCTCTCTAATTTTTTTTTTTTTTCTTCTTCTTCTGCTGCTGCATAAAAGATGAAGATTTGTGTGAGTTCTAGGGTTCATGATTTTGCAGAGATGATGAAGACGATTCGTAGAGATGATAAAGACGATGAGTATATAAAGATGCTGAAAAAGATTTTTTGCGACGAAGATTTTTTGTTTTTCTTCTCTGTTTGAGGTTGCGGTTGAAGATGATGATGAACACGAAGAATATGATTAAGACGACGATAGATTTATGTGTTAAAGATGACGATGATTTTGATTTTGATGTTGAAGATCTTGATTTTGATGTTGAAGATCTTGTTTTTGATGTTTGTTGCTCGTGTTAAAGATGAAGTTCTGCTGCTGTTGAAGACGATGATGTTTTGCTGCTGCTGTTGAAGACGACGAAGAAGATGATGCCGCTGCAGTTCATTTTTACGAATGAACTCCATTTTTTACGATTTTTTGTTGTGAATTCATTTTGAAAAATGAACTCTGTTTTCTTCTATAGGTTTTTTTAGGTGTTCATTTGAAAGAATGAACTCGGTTTTCATATAGGTTTTTATTAGGAGTTCATTTGAAAGAATGAACTTGGTTTTCATATAGGTTTTTATTAGGAGTTCATTTGAAAGAATGAACTCCGTTTTCAAATAGGTTTTCGAGTTCATTTGAAAGAATGAACTCGGTTTTCATATAAGTTTTATTAGGAGTTCATTTGAAAGAATGAACTCGTTTTTCATATTTAGGTTTTATTAGGAGTTCATTTGAAAGAATGGAATCGGTTTTCATATAGGTTTTATTAGGAGTTTAATTGAAAGAATGAACTCGGTTTTCATATAGGTTTTATTAGGAGTTCATTTGAAAGAATGAACTCTGATTTTCTGTTTTAACGAAATTTTTGTAGAATTTAATGAAATGTAATGAAGTTCATAGAATATAATGAAGTGTAGAGTTTTCATGCAACAAAATGAACTCAATTTTGACAAAAAAACCCTGATAGTTCATTAAACAGAATGTACTGATACAAAAAAAATAAGTAGGAACCAGCTTAGAAGGGTATTTGTGTCCATTTAAATATTTTTCAAATAATTATGGACCAAACAGGAAACGTTTTTTCCCACTAGACCAAACTGTTGTGGTCCCAGATAAAAAAGGACCAAACGATATTTTTCCCATATAATAATTGATTTTTTTTCCTTATTTGATTGGTAAATAATTTTGATGGGGGCATGGGGGACCAGCTCGTCTTCTGAGACTTATAAACCATCAGGCAGAAATCAAGTTTCCGCGGCGTACTATTTAGGTTTTCCGCTGCAGTTAGCTAAGGATCATAGCATTTGCAAATTCCTCTTCTCTTGGCTTAGCTATATCACTCCTTTTCTAGCATCCAAACACCCACCCTCTAAGTGTTGTCTTGGGAGTTGTCACAAAGTCGCCTGTAGTTGCGGAAAATCCCACAAGTACACCCGTTCTTCCAATTCCTAAATCTAACATGTTTCATCTTCAAATCTCAAATAAAGAGCTAAATGAAGTGCTAAAAATGTAAAGAGACACAAGAGTTTTTACATGGTTCGATCAATGTGATCTACATCCATGGTTCTTCACTATGAGTGTTGAAATTACATGAGCATTACATTTAGAATCTCCATTAAATGGGTTTTTGGTAGAGCTCTAGTTCTAGATCTAAGTGGTGGCGATGGAGGATGAAAGAGAAGAAGTAGAAGATCTTATGTGTCTCTCCCTTTTCTCTCCTAATTCTTTTCTTTATATACTAGGGCAACTAGAATGGTACATTACAAATGCAACCTTTGCTAGATTAAAATGAAATATAGCCAATCCTAAAATACTAAGTTGCATCGGGTTTCATGTCGCGCCATGCATTGAGTTGGATACCAGTTCGTCGCGCCCTTAAACCATTCTCTTTGGTTGACGCGACACTTCATATCAAATTTCTACGTTGTGCGATATTTCGCCCCTACATCGCACTCGTAATTGCTCTCACCTTCCGCCAATAAATTCAAATGGTTAGGCAGTACTGAGGAAATAAAATAAACTAGTTAAATCACTTTATGACACGTTCATCTTTCCGTAAGTACAAATCGCACATTTTGCTCAGGTAATTGCGGTCACAAGTTCAGAATTGAATGATAAATATCTAAAGTGAAAACAAATGTCCCAGGACTTTTGCAGATGGCTCGAACTGGGTGTATGCATTTTTAGCAAACCCAGAGCGCTGAACTTCTGAAACTACAGTTTGAGCCTCTCCTGGTACTTTCTTTACTAGCAATGGCGCCATTAATTCATCCACCTACACAAAATCACACCCCCAAACAGTTACATTAAATCATCAAGTTCTGATCAAAATGAAAACCAAAATTTAAAAAAAATAAAAACAAAGTTTGTATATAAATATACTAGGTATCACCGGGGCCTTACGGCCCCGGCTCAACCTCTCCCCTTTGATACATGAATTTGAGTCATGATTGAGTTTCTAACACTGCAAAATATTCCAACTTCCTTATATATGGCATTTCCCCAATTGTTGCCAGTCACCATAAAGCTCGCAATGTTTATTGGTTTGTGGAATGAAGTTACTTGCTCTTATGCTGGTTTTACTGGACTTTTATGGCTAAATCTCAAGAAACCAACCCATTGAGAGCAGCCAACACAAAAAAGTGTGCAACCCGCTCGCTCAGTCACTCTCCGATATGTAATCCTCAATTTCAGAGAGGATTGGTTTATTACGGGCCACCATTAGTATCTTATTACCAACCAAGACCACTTTTATCATATCAAAGTCCTCCACTTCTGCAATGTGTTCCAGGTTGGATGCAAACATCTAGCGCAGCTTCTTAGCATGTCGTACTACAGCCTTAGCTATTCGATGCTCACTGGTTGCCGGCCTAGGATAAAATTTCTCAATTTCGTTATGTTAATAAATAACACTGCCAAGCTACTTGAGGGATAAGTAAATTAGTTTTTTTTATTCATTAAAATAGTAAGAAACCTCAAAGCCCGTCCTTCCAATGGCCTAAATTAAATGCGTGTATAAATCCTTAACGAAATCTGCATAGCTTCTATCAGCCTCAAAAGTCACAAAGATTTGTATGAACTTTGTTAGGATAATTCATCTGTAATAGACAGAAATTTAATTAGATTCAAAACAAAGAAGAAATTCCTGGAAAAGCTTATACAGTCCCCATCATTGATGCTAATCAAGTTTCCATTACTGATGATGTAAAGTAATTCAAAAATCTTACCGGAGGACCCCCATTACAAAATTCAAGAACAACTCTTCTTATCAAGTTCCCCTGAAATAAATTGTCAAGCTTGAAGTTGTCTCTATGTACGGCAGTATCATACTATAGAAAATTGAATGTATAAAGTGAAGTAGAAAAGATTTTAATTGAATTGTCAAGCAACTCAAATTTGAGAATAGCATCTATATCAAGTTCGGTAATGCTGAAACAGGTTGAAGATGAACAATACTACTTGTTGTCTTACCAATAGGATTTCTTTGGCGATTAATTTACAGACATTAAGCTCCTAAGTTGTTCCCTAACCACATGATTAACTTTTGTTTACTTGTGCAAGTCCAACAATGTTGTAACCATTCTTGAGCTTCAATATTCTTCGTCTGTATGTCAAAAATTATTATTTATCATGAAATATAATTAGGACAATCTCCATTATTTATGTTGTAGATTAAGTCTTCCAAGCAATTTGCCGGTATGTCTCATATCATTGAGAGGTTTGGTTCCTGCAATGGTGCAAATTATAGTCAGTCTTTAGTCTTGCTAATAACCCACAACATTAATGTTTATAGAAGTAACAGAATTTGGACTGAACTGTAAAGGCTTTTACCTTATTTGGTTACATATAAGCAAGAGAGACATACAGTTACAAAGCTAAAGTGAATGTAAGATCGATGAGAATTATTTGACCTAATGATTGATGTACTTACCTTGTAAATTTGTGTACTCGGTAGTTAGTACTTTCTATAGGGCACCACTTTAAGAATGATGTTTTGGGGACTACTCAAAAAGGGTGGGGGACTACTCTTCTATTTTGGGGTGGATATTTGAAGTAAATTTGAGCCACCCCTTAACTTAGTTTTTTTCTAATACCAAATTTGCCCTTGGTGATTAAATTAGTTAGTGTAATGATTAATTAGTGTTAGTGTAATGATTGATTAGTGAGGTTAGATTAATTAGCTGAGTGTTTTTACAAGAATAATTTTTGAGAAGAAGGGGGGGTTTTTTTTTTTTTTAAGATGGTTGATTTCGAAATGAGGGTTTTGGGTACTTAGGTATACTTCAAATTTAGTTAATGTTGCTTGAATTGACAAAAACTTTCGAAAAAATGAGAAATTTATAAACTGATTTCGACCATGGAAATGAAGTTCGGCTACGACATCTGAAGAACAGGTAGCCGAACTCATCTGCAAGTGTAGTTCGGCTAATGGTTCTGAAGACACAGGTAGCCGAACTCAGCTTTAATGGAGTTTTTGCTTTGAGAGAAAAGTTCGGCTAGGAAAAAGAAAGTTGCGACGTAACCGAACTAAAAGTTCGGTTGGGATTTTTTTTCTCGACATAACCGAACTCAATATATAGGTTTTCAGAAAAAAGTTCGGTTAGTAGAAAAAAATTGCGACAAAACCGAACTAAAAATTCGGCTAGGAAAAAAATGAAAAAAAGTTGCGAAGTAACCGAACTAAAAGTTCGACTGGGAAATTTTTTTTGCGAGGTAACCGAACTTTTTTCTGAAAGAAAAAACTCCATTAAAGCTGAGTTCGGCTAGTTCGACAAACTGTTTCACATAATTCCTAGCCGAACTTCTCTTTGCAACTTTCATTTTCAACTCATTTTGATGATTACTTCTCATTTCTTCAACCAAAAACGAATGACAAGTAATGAGTTTGTGAGAATATCTTCGTTAATGATTTAAATTAAGCTATATACATGGAGGTGGTGGTGGTTGGTGGTGGTGGTAGTTGGAGGTGGTAGGTGATGGGCGGTGGTGGTGGGCGGCGGTGGTGGGAGGAGGTGGTGGTTATATATATATATATATATATATATAGAGGTGGTTATTAGGTTGGTTTTAAATTAAATTTGGTTAAGGGTAGGTTAGTCATTTCCACACTTTAGGACACCCCTTATAAATATAGGGTGGACATTCATATAACAAAGTAGTCCCCCACTTTTTTTGGGTAGTCCCCGCAACATCATTCCACTTTAATGTACTGTTTTATTTGTTGTACTCGAGTCAGTTTTAAACTGCTGAATCTAAGATAAACTCTTGTTCTCTAGTGGTCCTCCATGTGAACTGAACTGGCTTTTACCTTATTTGGTTACATATCACTCGATCCTAAGGACTCCGTTGCATCCTGTGTATGAATATCTAAGTGTGTTAATAAACTCATAAAATTAAGTTTATGAATTCACTTAAGCTTTAGAAATCAAGATATTCAAGCCATATCAAGGTACATACTTTGGTTTGTGAATTTATCGTTTTGATTGCTCAAAAATGGACTCAACTTCAAATTCAAAAGTTGCTTCATCTCCACAAAGTGCACAATCCAGATGAGTAGTAGGCCGGCAAAGCTATTCTTCTTCTTTAGTTTCACATGTAATAAAATTATAGCCTCCATGGATCCAATTGATAATAGTAGAGCAAAGAATGCAACAACAATTGCGACATTAACGGACTGCACTGCAGCACATATCACAATCCATGTACAGTGGTTTTTACTGCACATTTTATTCAGAGCCTTACAATGCATGGTCTAAAGTGTATATAATGAAAAGAGATAGTACATAAAATGAGGTAATAATTAATAGAAAATATAGTCTTACCCAATCATACCTCTCAGGGGAGACTCGGCTAAAATTGAGTATTTTGGACATGAATCAAATACAGTCTTCAATAAAATTCGGTGAACATCTGCAAACAATGGCAAGTAGTAGCAAGAGAAAAAAAGGTTTCTAATAACATATCCAGAAAGGAGTTGGAATTATGGTCGAGTTTTCGAAATCAGAAAAAACCGTGCTCATCAACTATTACTAATGGACATCCATTAGCTTCTTCAACAAATTCTAGATGTGACTGAGGTACGGGCTGTGAAAGTTTTGATAGAAGATATGGTGTAACCTATCGTGCATCAAGTCAAATTAACCACCAATCTAAATTATGACAAAGCTGCACACAAAACAAAATCAAGCTCAATTTGTATAACCTTAAGAGGTAAATGATGGTGGCTGTTCTTTAGCACTGAAATACTCAGCAACTATTGCGGCACCGAGAACTGCTGTCCTAATCATAGACATAAGCATGCTTCCCCCAACCAACACAACCTTGTCAATATGACCATTCTTTACTAACATCAAAAATATGTCAGATATGTAATCCTGTCCTGAACTCAAATTCATTCCTCTCCATCTGACATAGCTTTTATATCCATAAATAGTTGTAAGCTATCAGAAAGGAAATTTTGTGGATTCAACTTCTTTCCAACACTTTCCAAATGTTGAGTTCACTCAAGTTTAAGTTATTGAAAAGCTTCAAACAATTTTTGTCTTCGTCCACATTCTTCATCCATTCTTGTATGAAGTCTCATTGTATATCACTGGTCATAGTAAACTTCTTATCATGTGTACCACGCAGCCTCAGCGCAGTCTTAAAAACCACCAACAACCACTAAGAGTAATATTAATACACCAAGCACTGATCCAGTCACTGTCTGTGGGAGTTGAACCCACAACCTCATGACTAAAGCCATGCGCTCCACCTGTTGAGCTAAGACAGCCAAAGGGATGAAGTACACTACATATTTGCACTTTCCTCTTTTTCAATATTACTTCAATCAGTTTTAAACTAAAGAACATGACCTGGTTGATCATCTACATATTACCAAGGACAGATCTTCATTTGCCTCAAGTTCTGGTAAAATATGCATAATGATCAATGAATCAGATTTATAGTTGAGTGACATAAGAAAATATTCATCATCCTTCAATAATTTTCACGGTGAGCATATGTGATGGACGTTGCAAGTATCCTACGTGTAAGATAATACTCCTGGTTGATTCCCTAAATGCCAATTTCACTCTCTCAATGATTGCACTGATTTTATTGAATTAACAACGTCAAAAAGAAGTACCTATTTCACATCCAAAGATTTCATCCTTCGCTCAACTGATTTCAACTACATAAACCTTTCCAGACATCTTCATAATCTTTGGACTACTTAACTGAACATAAGCATCAAAAGTCAAAAAATTATCGACTACTTTGAGGCTTCACTAATAGGTGTAATCCAAATACCTTAATTTGGGCCTACTTAAAGCCTTTGTAGTCCAAGTTTTGCATACATTGCCCAGGAAAAGGGTGCCACTGTATTGATTCGGAGTAACACCACATTATTTTCCATTATCCTGAAACAGATTAGCTACTTAGAAAAGAAACGTAGAGCATATCTAAATCTGTTCAGCTTAAGCAAGATGTAAACATTACTTACCAATGGGCTCTTCATCTCTGTCACAGCTCGTTTTGTGTGTTCTACAATGGCAAAATGTAAGAAAACAAAACCTTTATTTTTCCTAGTCTAGGGATTCATCATTAACAATACTTCAGCAACCCTACTTACCGCACAAATGACTTCTTTGAAATCTTCATAGTTTCCCCCTTCTCCAAACCTCCAATAAATATTTCAAACTCCTTGCGTTGCGCCTCTCCTTAGCAACTTTATGGTGCTCCTCATCTTCACCTTCAGCCATTCTCTTTTTTCACCTTCTTTCCCTTAACCTTAATACAATCTTTACACATGAGCAGATCATTGCTGCAGAAAGTCAGTTCAAGTTACCAACATTACGTTCGATGCTCGCCATTAAATATGCTGTATTAAAGTCAGTTCATATTTCTTTATTTGCAAATACAAAAAAAATGAAAAAAAAAAAAAATCACAAAATTTATACACCTAGGGACACAGTGATATTTAGAGCAATATATGAGCACCCTCCTATGTGAAGCCCTTTTAGTAAAATAAATTCAAATAAGTTAGATAATCCTAAGTAAGGTAATATCAATGTTTGACCTAAATGATAGTCTAGTGCAACAACGGAAATACCCTATACGAACAATGAGGCATTAACTGCCAATTTGTTTTTTAAATTACAACAATAGTAGCAAAAGTACATACCGTAAGAAATTACCATAAGCTACGATAACCTTAAACAGCTCGAGGAATGTTAGCCAGTAATGCATGAACTCTCTTGTCGGCAAAAGATGATTTTTTTTTTAACTTGGGAAAAGATAAATAAGCGGCGGTACCTTGTAAATTAAAATTAAAATACTTCTCAAACGCAATAAAATTAAAATGACCATGTCCGCAGACTCCACACATAGCTAAGTAAATAACTTTTGATTCCCGGTTTCTTAACAATGGAGAGCTTCCTTGACTGCGGAAGATATTATATGTGTTGGTTCTGGGGCCCCTATTAAACCTTATGTCAAAGAAAATTGTATCGCACCTGTAGCAACCACAACAACAAAGTTAATTTGTGAAATAAGTGGTGCCACAGCATGGCAACATAGCCGTACTGCAAAACAAAACAATTTATCCTTGTTGAGGGTAATGGAATTGCAGAAAACAGCTAAGTTTTAGAATCTGAAACATATTATCACCGGAATGAATGGGATCGAGAATGAAGTCATGTCCAAGTGTGTGCATCTTCAATCAATAGTGTCATTCCCATGGCCTCCGTAGTCATAAGCATAATAAACACCTTTGGTTAGTGAAGGACAGACAGTAGGCTCAACTGCCCTAATAAGCGGCTTCATTTTTCCATCAAGTATCATTTATACATGGAAACTTAACACCTGCAAAATTCGACCATCCACCATACAACCAATGCTCACTCATATCATTTCCATTTGCTTTATACACTCGTCACAATGACAGTCTGGTGAAGTAAAACATAGTGTAAAACTTGGGAATCTAAAACTTTGTAAAAATTATGCCAGCAGACATGGATAATTATATAAGTGATACTTTTATGATTTAGTAGTGTTTGGTGGTCAAACTTTTATAAGAGGTTTTGGAAAATCTAGGTGAGTTATTTACCTTGCACAGAGTAACTATTAGGATTGAGGCGAATCTCCACCACTATTGATGCAGCGATGCTTGTCCACATGTAGAATGGTACATCGTAGTATGATGTGAGATATTGAAATCTTTAATATGATCAAGTCAAGGGAATGGTGAACTTCTTGCTCTCATGATTCTACTTTTGGTATACCTACTGCCAGATTTAAAACTCTCATTGCAAGTCTGTTACTCATGTTTTTTTTTTTTTTTAAATAATCTAAAAAATCCATAAGAAAATTAATCCAGGGTCCCAGTCACCCTGTAGCTAAATGAAAACATAAAGACAATTATATATGTAGACGGAAACTGAATAAATATTGCTTATTTGAGCAATTAAATAAAAGTAGGTGACCGGGATTAAATCATATTACCTTTACCTGCACCACAGGAGTTGGAAAACACTGAAGTGAGAGAAAATGGAATGCTTTATATGTCACGCAAATAATCATAGGGGTTTTTAATAAAGTGACCACCTTTTTGAATTATATTTAAGAAACTGGCCGTTTTTTAGAATCTTTATATAAACTGGCCGATATTGACATTTTTCATCCCGTTTTTTGAAAAAAAACGGTTTTAGGTAGTTAAATGTCTACGTGGCAGTTAACCTGCTAGGTAAAAGACAACTTAGCCCTCGTCTGAGTTCGTAACCAAATCGGGAACGAGTCAACTCAGTGACTCATTGCACGTGAAGAAAATGTACTTCATTTGTAAACAAGAAAAGAAAATGTACTCAGTGACTCGTTGCACTTTTCATTCATCACAAACACTGTCTGAAAAAGACTGCAAACACAAAAAAGAGAAGAAAAAAATACATATCTCAAGTCATTTTTTCTTGGCCTTTACATTTCGCCTTCCCTTTCCTTGTTTTATATTCTGAGATACAGATCCAATGCCAAAAAACATCTGAGAAAGGTTATTTCCTATATATACTGGAGTAGAAGATGGTGCTATAGATGGCAGACTCATAGGTGCTGTAGAAGCTGGATTGGAAGATGGTGCTGCCAAGGGATGACTACCAGATCCCGTAGAACATTCACCAACAAATGATGCAGTTCCCTTCTTCTTGTTTGACTTAGCTGCACCCCTAACTTTGGTGGTTTGACTTGTCTCTATGTTGGTGAAGGTGAAATTTTCTGCATCACATTCAGTCCTTTGCCTCTTTGCAGTTGGATTAGATCCCACTTGACCACCAGCACATGTTCTTTTGTTGTGATTAGTAATCTCTCCACATTTTCCACACCTCCTTTTTCTCTTCTCAACACGAGGTTCATCATAACTTCTTACCCTCTTGCTTTTGGGTCTTCCTGGTTTCCTACAGTGAGGAGGGTTCAAGATCTTCCTGTTCATTTTTTGCTGCAAGAAGAAAGAGGGGTGAGATAAGATAAGATATGGCAGATAGTTGATGGTTATAGAAACCCTAAATACATAGAAGGGAATCTACAAAAGTAAAAGTAAAGAAAGTAAAAGTAAAGTACCTGGACCCATTCACTTTTATCATCTAGTGGTGCAAAAGTTGGTGCATATGTGGCCTTATAGTTCTCCACTGAATAGTAATCACTGCAGTACCTGCTCAAGCAGAGTATTTAAAGGTTAGTGCCATATACATTTAACTAGAAAAGAAACAACAAACTAGGGTGGAGCATAAAAAAAAACCCTAAAGGTACAAATTTAAAAAATAAAAATCTTACTTTCTCCATTGTGGCCTTATGGTATGCAATGCACTCACTGCATGCATACAGGGGAACCCCCTCAACTGCCACTGCAAACAAGAGCAAGTCTTGGCAAGGATGTTTACTGTGAACACAGAGTTCTTTGGACTAGTCACCATATATAACTCTCCAGCCACACAAGGGTCAACACCATAATCAGTCACAAAATCCAATATTTTCTTAATCAACTTAAGAGCACTAGGAACCAAATTTCCATTTACCCATGATGCAGATTCAGTCCTCCTATTGTACCATGTACCCATCACTAGGTTAGCATACATTATGCCTATCATTATAATTGGTTTGTTTCTCATCTTGCAGATCATACTGTTAAAAGACTCTGAAAAATTGTTGTTCATATGTTCACAACAGTGAATAGGGTTAAAAAAGGCCCTGGACCATGTAGCAGGATCTTCTCTCCTAAGATAATCACCAGCTGCAGCATTCTCTTTCACTATATTGTCTAAATGTTCCTGCCCAGCCAATATATTGATAACAAATATCAGTCAGTGCATAACCAAATCAAAAAATAGCTTAACTTCCATGTGAAACAGTGCATAAAACAATAACAATTACCTGAAAATGTTTTTCTTTGTATGCTTTTGCTGCATTCCACAAAGAACAGTATAAATCCATACCCTTATAATACTTCTTGAAATTTTTGTATAAATGTCTGCATTTTAACACATTGTAATTAAAGTAATGCCTTTAACTGATCAAGTATACAAAAGTTAAAGTTACATAAAAAAAATTACCTCCAACAGTATCTGTGGTGATGGCCAGGGAAGACTATAGCAACAGCTTCTAATAAACCTTTTTGCCTATCTGAAATGAAAGCCACTTTCACTGGATGTGATAATATTGCAGACTTCATGTGCTTCAAAAAAGTGATCCAATTCTCCTTTGTTTCAGCTCTGCATACCATAATTCCTAACATTACTAACCCATTATGTCCATCAAGTGCAGTTGCAGCCATCAATACTCCTCCAAACTCTCCTGTTAGATGGCAGGCATCAAGCCCTATAACTCCCCTGCATGCTTTGCAAAAACCTCTCATTGCAGGTTCAAATGAGAGTGTCATACTTTCAAATGTGTTTTCCTTAGTGTCAAATGTGAACTTAGCAATAGACCCTTCATTACACTTGGTAAACATCCTGCAAAAGGCTGGTACTTCATTGTAGCTCTCTTTATAATTACCATATAATGATTCTAAAACTAGATTCCTAGCCTTCCATGCACACATATATGGTATATTAACACGCTTTTCAGCTAAGAAGTCTTCCTTGATTTTATTAGGGTCTGGAACAACTTTTTTAGGCTTATTCTTCATCTGATCAAGAACAAAGTCCTTTACAAAATGAGGATCAGCAGATCTATTCCTATTTTTGTGATCCCCTTCACACTTGTGTTCCAAATTTATTTTCCTAAGAACAAAAGTATTCTCACCCTCCTTCTTGCTAGCATACACAAACCAAGGACAATCATGTTCTTTCTTAAACCTACACTCAGCCTTAATTCTAGAGGGAGCACTTCTATCCAACCTAAATTGACACTTATTAAGAATACAAAAACCTCTGAGATGTTTCTTAAATGCTTTCTTACTTTCAAATCTAGTTTTTACCTCCATTTTGGTAGGATCTACAGGAGTAAATACCTCTTCTTCAGGGAATAGATCCCCATCATGTTCACCCTTCATGTACTCACCAAAATCATCATCAAAGTCATCCATGTAAGTAGGTCTTTCATCCACATCCTTACCTGCACATTCAAGATCGACATCAGTACCATATAATAAGTTACAAATTAAAATAGCTGAAATAATTTATAAATGAAATATACCTTTTTCTTTGTCTTCTTCTTCTTCTTCTTCTCCTCCTTCTTCATTGTCTTCTTCACTGTCTTCTTTTTCTTCTTGCTCTTCTTCATCTGACCCATACTCAATGTCTTCATCACTGTCATATAATGGAGCAGCATCTGGATCCTCAATTGGGTGACATTCATCTAATTTAATGTTTTCTAACTGAATATTCTCTACATCATCATCAAATTCAGTGGCTTGGGCTGGTTTTGACTGACTGCAACTAACATGAGAATTTTTACTAACTCTCTTCTTTGGTGTAGTCTTTGGAGTCCCCAAATCTGTGAAACTCAGCTTTCTTGATACACCTTCTGCTGATTTATCCACACTATTTAGCCTTGGAGATCTTCTAGGAGTGATTTTCTTACTAACTCTCTTCTTTGGTGTAGTCTTTGGAGTCCCAAACTGTGTATCCTTCATCCCCATCCACAAACATATACACCCCTCCTCATTCACATAAGAATCCTCCCAAAAATTATCAAAATCATCATTGTTTAACAATGGCTCTGGCATACATGGATCCTTAAACCAATATAACTTAAACTTCTCTTTAACATCCATAGACAAACGCTTATATACCATATACTCAAGCATCCTCAACTCTGTTTCATCTCGATGGCAATCAGGAAATACCAAAGTCTCATTCTTTGGCTCCACATATACACTGATATTCCTCAATATAAACTTACTGCAACACAAATGAAAAGAAATCAAATATAAATCCTAAAATCTCCCAAATAAACTCTAATCAATCAATCAATCAATCACGAAAATTACACCCTAATTAAACAAATAACATCTGAATTTCAATTAAACCCTAATTACAAAAGGGGAAAAACAGAAACCCTAATTTCAAAAGGGGAAAAACAGAAACCCTAATTTCAAAACCTAATTAAGCAATAATTCATAAAATCAAACCAACAATCACAAAATTAATACCCTAAAAAATTGGGTTTCAAATAAACCCTAATTACAAAGAAGATAAAAAAACAGAAACCCTAAAAATCGATCAATTAACTATCAGAACATTGATTTTCATCATATATTAAGTCACGGGTTTCGTTAATCTCACCTTGATTCAGAGTATTTCAATCCCGGTTTGTACCTAATCTTCACTTTATCAACACCGTCTCTGAAACCCTAAATAAGCAGATTTTGTCTTCCAAATTAACTTTGGTTCTTCACTAACATCTTCGTCTTCAACAAAGCCAGATTCTTCTCTAATAATCAATTCCCTAATCGTTTCAAATACCTAACCCTAGTTTCTACAGAAGGAAGAGCGACCAGAACGAGAAACTGAAAGAGAGAGACTGAAACTAGAAAAAAGAAAATCTATTACACCCCACGCGTCTTTTGGAAGTGGGTAAGGGTTTGATAGTAATATCACGGACCGAGTTTGACTTTGTCAAAGCAGCTGACCAAATCGGTGGGTCCATCTGTTATATCTAACGGTATGGCCACTTTATAAAAGATTTTTGTTTCTCTGGCCGGTTTATTAATTATATGGATGGAAGCTGGTTAGTTTATGAATTTGCCCATAATCATATTACCTTGAAAATGGAATGCTTTATTTTGAGACAAATCTACTACGTTCGAAGGATCATCCAAAACAAACTTAGCTAACGTTATGAACTTCGGCTAGACTTGTTCCAAATAATCATTTGGACATAGCAAATTCCAGTATCAACTTTCGAAACCACCTAGGATGAGATAAACCCACATACACATAATTCAGGAAATTAATAAGACAAATAGGAATTATCTCTTATGAAGGCGATTGTAACCCGTATGAGTTTTCCTACAAACTGATTGCTGAAGTTAACGTAACACTAATACTTGATTCCGAGTCTCTGGAAATGAGTGTAACAGAGTTCGTGGACTTTAATAATCTCCAAGAGTTTCTTTTCATTATGTGTTTAACTTCAGGTCGTTTAGTGTCGTATTCATACATACATTACTTAAAGAGTATCCTAAATGTAGAAAAGAAACACCAAGAACAGTGGTGCAGGGTTTCAGCTCTTGCTGCATTATCTAGTCTTGCTTCATCATAACATAAACGAAGCTTATCATGGCGGCAAAATCTGAAAACACCTGTGTTCGGATGAATAGACTCCATTTCCTTCCGAGAAGATCCCGAAAAAGAGACAATACTGGTTAGTTTCATAAAACTTTGTCACTAAGGATTTTTATTATTAACACTATAACAAATTCAATGTTAGGCAAGAATCTTCCAATGAATAAGAAACCTACAATCTTCCAAGGAAGTCGAACACAATTTGTCGAGCTAAAACCAAAACATACACAATCCCTAATAAATTCAAACCAATAATTCTACTGTGATAGATGAAAAATAATCAAACTAAACACAAATCATGTCGTTCTCGACCCGGCAAGTAAAAACCTTTCAACGTTCCACTGATGTTTTCCCAACCCTACTATTCTGACTGACCGTTTCTTCTGCAACTTTCTCTCCTCTTGTTGGGTTGGCAAAAAATTCACATTTCCAAACTAAAGGATGATCCTTTAGGAAATGAACATGAACATTAAAGAGAGAGAACACCGTTCTCAATCTGGCTTTTGGTTTCGTTTGAAAATTCCCAATTTATTGTTTTCCTCATGTTAACACCACCCTATACTGTTCTTCATTATATTTCATAGATAAAACGTATTAATTAAGGATAAGGCAGTACTTGACACTTATGAGCCTTCTAAAAGTGAAGCCTGACCTCGCAGACTCTGTCACTGGATGCACCATCAAGTGAACCATTTCCAACGCTAAATTCAGTGAGAAACCTATCAAGTTCCTTATAAGAACATCAGTCATCAACCTATATGGATCTGAGGAAAACCGAACTCCGTAAGAAGCACCTTCTTCTCCAAAGCACTGAGAAGACATGAGAAAATTAAGCCTGCATTCAGAACCAACCATTGATTAACAGTCAAATATATTTAATGTAGCTGATGCAAGGATTTCGAGGTTAAAAATAAATTACATCAAATAGAGCTGTGTACATTACCAATTTAAGGATTCGTGATGACTATAATCTTAAGTGTAGAGAGTATTCATGTATTTTAAGGGTCTAATCAGAGATGGTCAAATCATGCAGCCAAGATCTCTGAATATTGTAGAGAAAAACATGGACTTCAAACCTACCATTACAGGCACTTGAACTGATTCTTATATATGACCCCACATGAAGCCTTTCTACTGAACTTCAATTTTGTTATCCTGAACATTTAAGGAAAAATAAAGAGGCAGGCATTATCAACTGCATAGGATTTCGATGCATATTGGAAAATAACAGACCTTATTTTCTCAAAGCAAATGACTTCCTGAAACTGAAAGGGTAACAAACTAAAACATTGTAGGCCTAATTTCACTCTAGATTCATAACAGAATCATTAAAACAAAGTACCGCAACGCCATATTGATAGAGCAATTGTATTAAAATAAGCGCACAATTTGAGCTTAAACTGCTTACCTTTGCCCAGTCAATGTCCCAAATGTAACATCATTGAAGTGGGTACATCTGCATTTGAGATGATGCGAAAAATGGAACAGCAAGAACACAATTGTCAAGTGGTTTTCCATAAGTAACTATTAATAAAACTCATGGAAACATCAGAAGAAGAACTTACCAATGTTCAGTGATGAACCACCTTGTCTAGCTCGTAAACCACGTGGATTGATGTGGTTTCCATGACAGATTGATGTGGTGTTGTACAATATTAACATTCGCTATAAAAAAACCAAACCTCTAATGATTGATGTGGTTTCTTGGAAAAGTTATTGACTTTCTCAACCTCATTCGCTACAAAAAAAATCAAACCTCTAATGATTGATTCGGTTCCTTGGAAAAGTCATTGACTTGCTCAACCTCATTCGCAAAAAAAAATCAACCCTCTAATGATTGATGTGGTTCCTTGGAAATTCGTTGACTTGCTCAACCTGGATCAAGAAACAACACTAATGTCAACCCATAAAAGGTTAACATTTTAAATCTGGCAAGTAATAAGAACAACACTCAATGTACGGACTAAGAAGTATTGATTCGAACAGAGAAAATATATCTAATCAATTATCTGCATGTCTGAATCAATTTACATAAATCAACAAACTGAAGCTATCAAACTCAAATTTAGGCTAGCTAGCAGCAAAGACGGTAGGGCAACAATCCCATCAGGTGATAGACTACCTCTTTAATAAATAAAATATCAAGGAGAATGCATAATACCCAAACTTTACAATTCGAAAAATCACAATTGGGAATCCATAATTAAGATTGAGAGGGAAAATTGTTTTGTAAAGAAACCTAAAAATAAAGTTCGATTCATAAATCTATATTGAGTAAAGCAGGCATTTCTGATAGTTTTGCAGCAGCTGAGTTTATTTAATTTGGAATCATTGGATTGTTTTGGTTTAGTATTGAATTGGGCAATCCAGTTACCTTGATGACATTCTTATAATCATTGTGCATAACGATTATAGTTCAACAATTTCATCCTACGCTGGAGCTGAAACCTTTACAGAGAAGATAAATCACCAAGACACATATGTAAAAAGATATTCTGATTCCTCTTATCTACTACTTGACCTTACTTTCAATGCACAGACTCAAATTCAAACAGCTAGGATACGTGCATCATTAACCTCACAAACAAATAGTGAGAAGAGAACAATAAGATTACCACGAAATATTAATCACATGAGATGAAATAAGTAAAACCCAACTTTCGAGTCACTTCTTCCACCTGCAAAACCAAAACCAAAACCAAAATAGAAAACATAATGAAAAACAAGTAAAACAGAAAAAAGATGCCAAAGAAAGTGAGAAAAGAACACCGTTATTACCCGGTATGCTACTAGAAACGAAAATAGAGTTTTCTCTAGCTCTTAACTATAATTCGCTGGATAAGAAATCAGATCTACATACTCAACTGCAATCGAAACAGAAAACATATATAAATCAGTCAATAGAAAAGGGAAAAAAAAAGGAAGAACTGATTCAACCGAATAGATATGGGAGAGTAGAAAAGATGCGGCAAGTGAGAGAAAGTTTAGGGTTATTAATTTTGGCGGAATATTTTCTTGTGAACTAATTTGCTTCCTAAATCACAAAATAAACAAAACCCTGTCAATACAATCAAACATGAAATTGAAGCAAAAAGGAGGTTCATTAATCTCTTTCATACAGAGCAACGAAGAACCTGAGCAGACAAACAACAGAGAAGTAAGCCGTCGAGGAGGAGAAAAGTGGCAGGAGTCCCTTTTATGGTAAACATCGCCGTATTACTTTTGAATACCGTGAGTCTTTGACTACTCCATCCGGAGCTTCCCGACTTTCGGATCGGGTCTAAATTAAACGTCGTCCGTCTGATAGCTTTTGTCATCATGGAGACAAACACCATACCTTTTTATAACAATGATTTTTACCATTTCCGGTTGTTGATCTACCACCTCGGGCAGTTGTTGATTTACCATCTCGGATTGCTGATTTTCGTCTTAGAACTATCAGTATAGCAGTGTGCTAGGCCATTTCGGAATTCGATGTCAAACAGGTACACAATTAGCGGTGCCACGTCAAAATCAGAATTTGATAACAACATGGTGGTTGTATGCAACGTGCATAACTAATATTAATAGTTATCCAATCTTTAACTATTTTCACAGATTCAATCTAAACCCTATTCCAGAAACTCGGAGAGAAAAGAGTGTTAAGATGACGACGACGAAGATTATAATAATGCTGATATCGATGGTATTGATGTTGGCACTATTACCTACTGAGGTAACATCAATATATTTAGGACCTAGTCGTGAACTTATGCCATTTCTGAAGTGTGACCGTTTTGCGATGTACAAGATAAACCCGGAGCAGTGCTGGGCAATACTCCATCACAATGAACATGCTCAATCAAATCAAAACCTTTAAAATCCTAAGTCATATGAGCCCCACGTCGCGCGGTGAGCGCGACACCCCCTTGAGGATGCATGAGAACATTTCTTTGGGCATTAGTAAATCTGGTGAGGACACTTGGCGGGACTCTATTGGTTGAGGGGTTAAAAATTGAGTTACACTCTGTTTACACCTGGTATTTAACCGGCCGTTATTAACACCGTCAACATAAAGGAGGGTAGACAATACTTTTGTCAGAATTTGCGCCTAAATAATTCGTTACACTTTGTTTACACCGGATACTTAACTGGACATTAAGTAACGCCGTTGGTGTGGACAATACCTTCATCTGCCTAACTGTCTACCGACTCTCTTCCTCTCTATCCTCCTCTCGGTTTTCCTACTCTACGTTCCTTATTCTTCTTCTCCTCCTTATCTCTTCTTCTCTTTACTTGCAATTGAATATCGAAAGATAAATGGAGGATTTGAGATCATAAAAAGAGGGAAATGATCAAGAATCGAGTGATAGTGATTGTGTGAGTTTGTGTGGTTGATTCAAATACATCAGAAAAGGTAAATCCGGGTGTATAATTTAGGGTTTCTTATGTGTTGATTGATTTATTTCAAAGATTGATTATTGATTGAATAGTTAGGGATGGGTTTTAAGAATATGACATGAAGAGGAAGGTTATGATGCTAATTTGAGGATGTGAATTGAGAAATTAGAGAATTAGGGTTGCGGTGTTGAAATAGAGAAATTAGGGTTCATAGAATAATTGTATAAATTGCAGGAATTAGAATGGTTGATGTATGCTGATTTATGTTTTCTTTGTGTGCTTGATGTTTGCAGGAAATTTACGAGGCAAAGTTTGATTACAAAGACGATGCAGAGGAAAGGAAGAACAAGGTAAACATGTGGAAACCATAGATTTTTAAATTTGTGATTTTTATATAAATCAGATTGAGTTTTAATTTGGTGTAGGCAGATTGATTAAAATCAGATTGGGGTTACAGAGAAAATTTAGCTTATGTTGATTTGATTGCATATTAAAATTTAGTCTGATTGAGAGCTAATAACTAGGAAACTTTCGGTTTGGTTTGATTTGATTGTTTGTGTGTATAAAATCATACCCCAAAACAAGTTTTTAGGATTCTTTGCACCATTTTTACCGTCTTTCTTTAGGGTAATCGAAGACTTTTTCATATTAGTCATATTTGCGGAATAGTGTCAGTTTTCTGATCATTATGGGAGTAGATTAGATTATGCAAGTCTATGAACAGTATCTTAAAGTATATATTGAGAAGTTCTTTTAGGTTAAGGATGCAAGTCATCGAATCTGTAGGTGATCCCTTATTTGGTGAACTTTTAGTATAGAATCTTTAAGTTAGTGCGAATATGCGTGTCATGTAACTACCTGGCATGATTTTTATGTTTGAACATTCTGTGCATTTGGTTTGGTGATTGAAGTATTGAGAAGAAGCCGGAATTTGTTTGAACTGCTACTAAGTTGATGATGAGTTGGTGGTGTTGAGTTGAATTGCAGCAAGGAGGTGATGGTTTTTTACAGTGGAGGTTGAAATTATTGCAGGTGGTTTATTGAGAAAAAAGCCGTTTTAAATAGTTGAGAAGTGTTGTTTTAACCAATTAAACGATACTTTGTAATTGTCGTTGAAAGTGCCATAGATTAAGTGTCTTTTTATGGAACGACACTTTCAAGTTGCAGCTGAATTACGATAGTTTTGATTTGTCGCTAATCACGACAACTGGACCACGTCGTTGATTTGATTTATTTTAATTAAAAAAAAACAAATCAGAGGCTGAGTAATTGCAGCCCTTCTGACTGGGGATGAAATAATTCTGATTCAGAATTCAGAATTCCAAATACATTGAAATGACACCTGGATTTATAAATTCAAATCACCATTTTATTTATTGTCACACCGACTCATAACTGAATTCATTGTCACTTAACTAACAAGAAAGAAAGAAGAAAAAATAAGTATTCAACTATCCTGAACTCTTTGAAAGTGATACTACCTTTTGCAGGTTAGGTTGAGTTGGCTGAACATGATAGAGATGAAGTTGATGATGACGATAGTGAAACGGTTCTGATACATAAGCATCTCCAACTCCAAATCTTATTCTTCTGGATTCGGAGTTGTAGTAATTCTGATTTCCGCCGTTGGCTGGAAAGGGTGCCCTAAGAAAACTACATTGCAAACAATATGTCCAAGTTCCGTCTTCAACTATGATTTTCCTGCGATAGAAATGAACTGGTATTAGCGAACACAGCAAGAGTGTACATAACACACAAAACTTACAGAAATTTAAATAATTCAGAATTTTTTTTTTTAAAGATTGTATACAACACACAACAATTTAAGTATTCAAGGGTTATCAGTTATCACAAACCTTCAATAAATTCTCGGGAAGTCTTGAATCACAAATCAACGTTCTTGTAGAATCTGCATTTTTACCAACATAAACCAAAGTGTTAAAATCTTAAAGTAGATCACCGTGGATACAGGAACTGCACATCAAGTAGAACATCAAGCCTAATTAGCTGAATTCGCAAACATGATGGAGAACATACTAAATTCACATAACAGTTCACAACAAGGCTAAAAACACAACACTAAAACAAGATTAACTAATTAAATTGTCATCCGTACTACGCTTGTAGCTAGCAGTTGAAAACGGTCTTAATCAGAACTAAGAAAACTATTACAGAGTATTCAAGGGTTATCACAAACTTCAATAGCTTCTCGGGGAGTCTTGAATCCCAAATCAACATTCTTGTAGGATCTGCATTTTACTAACATAAACCAGAGTATTAAAATCCTAAAGTGGTACACAAACTGCACAGGAAGTGAAATATGAAGCCTAAACCTTAGCTGAATTGACAAACACCCCGGTGTGCAAAAACTACTAGCCTTACACACTACATTATACAGTTTACTATGCTATGTTATTTGCATCCATATGACATAAAGAAACTACAAAAGGGTACACAATACTTACAACTATTGGTTAATGACAACATCCATATGCTTGTGAACAACGTTGCAAATCCAGGGAGACATGATCTAGTGCAGATTCACCAATACCGTCCATCAAGGTAGAAATCACAATGGAAAGTTAGAGGTTGATTAATTTTGATACCACTTATAAGGCAAGTAGGCAACACATAGTGGAATTACACAATGATATGAAACTTACCTTCCAACTATTCCTGAAAGGTGGCCACTAATTATCCTGCATTGAAGTATTACCAAGAAAGGACGAACATGATCAGTCTCCATAAATTATCCCTTCTTGTATTTAGGCAAGGTCAAAATTTCAATAACCATTGAAATTTGAAACTCACATCTTGTTCTGTGTAACATAGAGAGCATATAACCTGAAAAGGAAACAATATGAACAAGCAAGCGAAACTAAATGAAACCATAACATACTGAACTATAAAGTGAAACTAAATCTCCAAGTTTTACAACAAACCTTCCAAGAAGGAGTGAACAAACATCTTACAATCCGAATGAATGTTATCTTCAAATCTGAATGGAAATTAAAAAAAATACCAATATGTGCAATCATTAGATTCATTAAATTCTTTAATCCTTACAAAAAGAATAGCCTATTAGATAATGTTGATAAAATGCCCCCAGTTATCTACTAGTATCTTCACCTTCGTGTGTTTGGATAACACAACCTATATATTTCGAGCAACAGCTCAACACGTAATGAGTGCTCCAGTTTCAAAAAAAATTATACCTATGATCTGGATTCATGTTTGTTTACAAATATACAACTGGTTGTGTATGAATGTGGTAGAAGACAGTTAATGAGTGCTCCAGTTTCAACTAAAACACCACAACAATTGATGAAAAATAAACGAGTATGAGAATGAAAATTACTATACACCTAATATATTGCAGATGAAAGAAATGACCAGAAAACTACTTCGCTCATGTAGTGAGACTGACCAAGCCAGTCCATAGTACTGATTCTAAGAGTTCCCCTTGATACTGCAGATTTAATTGTGCCCAACCAAGCTTGTTTATCGGAGTGGAACTTACCAATGATTGACTGCAAAATTTACAACAAGAAGCACGCAAATTAGAACTAAAGCAGGATAACTAGGCCAATCTAAAAATATTTTGTTCCAGTTATTAAGATTGTACCTTCTCAAGCATGCGCTTAAGACACTCCATTTCTTTAGTGGCATAATCAGAACTCTTCTCCAAACAACTCTTGGCTGCCTTTAAGTAAATCTTACCGTACCTGGGAAAGTTACAGCAGTTGAAGGTCAGGTAGCCCTTAAATTTAAATCAGAAGCATCAATCAAATCTCATATCTACAAAATTATTTCTGCTGGAGTGTTTACCTTGCAGAGGAGTCCTTCAGCTTTTCAACCTCTTCCTCCATGCTTCACATTAGTTCATGCATATCAGAGATGTTTAGAAAGACAATTCTCCGTCCAATAAAATAAACTGATAAGGACTGAAAGAATGTCAGGCCAGATAGATTAGGTTCTTGCAGTCGCTTTTGTTCTAATAATTTTTGGGGAGATAAAGAGAGTAAAGGGGAAAAGACATCTTCCAAATCCAATACTGGGTTCAATTGAAATTGGAACATATGCTTTCTCCTTACAGCACAACCGAAAGCTACTACATTATCCAAAATCCAGAAACAACAGTACAACCACTGAACACAATTCAGCAGTGTACTTAAACAATTAAAGAGATATTAACCAGAATAAAGCAGTGAAACAAGATCATATGGGAAATTGCTGAATGCACTAAGGTTTAATGGTCTATGCTCAGCCACACAACTTAGACTCGGACAAGATTTCTTAAGCAACCACTTACCATATTTTCCAACAATCCCGGCCTTCTTTGTACGATTACTCTGCATCCACAATAAAGATTTGAAGGGCATCAATAAGCAAACTAATAAATCTTCTTAGAAATTATTTTAATCAAATCAGGGAACTATATGTAGTAAGGAATACACTAGAGCACTAATGGTAGAACCATACAAATACAGAAACACTACAACCAAAAATACAAAAACTTGTTATTTCTCTTTCACCAACAATTTTTAGTCACATATAGCCACTCAACCGGCTCAAGTTTCAACTCACTTAAACTCTAAGTCATACCCATGAAATATAATCTATTATGATCTAAGAAACAATATAGGAATCAAACTCAGTTCAATACACCTGAGTCTATAACAAAT
Organism: Papaver atlanticum; assembly: GCA_023531105.1. Classification (NCBI taxonomy): domain Eukaryota; kingdom Viridiplantae; phylum Streptophyta; class Magnoliopsida; order Ranunculales; family Papaveraceae; genus Papaver; species Papaver atlanticum. Next base: position 18,663 of record JAJJMB010006544.1, on the reverse strand, counting down.
ATAACCCTCTACAGTAAAACTCAGTTCTCCCTCTCCAAACACCCATTCACCACCACCAGTTCAGTCCATACAACCTCCACCACTAGCAGCGAGCTAGTTACTATCACCTCACCACCAATGCTTTATTGAACAAATTGATTCCCTCCCAAGCACCCAGTCACCACCACCACCAGTCCATACAACCTCCACCACCAGCAACCTAGTTACCATTACCGCCAATTCTTTCTTCAAAACACCCATTTGCCTCCACCAGCGGTTACTCATTTTCTTACATCATAGACATCCCATGCACGAACAATTATTCATACAAAACCAAAAATTATCAATACAAGCCTACTAAAACTAACAAATCAAACCCAATTTTAGAATCATAAATACCACATGGTGACAAGAATTACAAATCTAGCATCTAACTTCAGAATCCTTAAGAATACCCAATTTTGTTTGACAAAAAATAAAATTCTCATTAACATCAAATCGATTTCAAACAAGTAAAACTGAGGGAGAAGTTATACCTGAAGGCTGAAAATCTTCAAAAAAAACAAAAAACAAATAGTAAACAATAGGAATTGCTACAATGAAAATGTTGATTCTTCTTCTAGGAATTGCTACCATGAAAAACGAATGATTATTAAAACCCTGTCAACAAAATCAAACCTTAACTTAAATAGGAAAAAATAAATTCCAATCCGTAACTTTTACCTGATAAGGTTCGTAGAAAATCAAACCCCTAACAGCAAGCACGAAAAGGAAATTGTGAAGAAAAACGAAAATGGGTTTCTTTCAAATTGATTCAAGAACAATAGAAAATGGATTTATGTTGAAGGTAAGAGTTTCGATGAAATGGTTTTAGAAGAAGGGATTATAGTGGTTGAGTTTTTCTGTGGTTTTTAGGTTCATTAAGGTCGATTCGTTTAGGTAATTAGCAAATGGATCTGGAGAGATGAAGAAGGTTACAAGAATAAAATTGGATTTCTTTCTGGTTCTTAATCAAAGGATGAAGATGAGACCTAACTAACTTAGGCTTCCATCTGGAAGGATAACGAGAGAATGAGAAGAAAGGGGAAAAAAAGCTATAACCTTTGAGATATTGATACTGGTTTAGCAAACAAGGTGAGGGAGAAGGAAATTTCTTTTCTGGTACTGAAATGGAGGTAAACAAGGTGAGAGAGACAAGAGGGTATACAGGCGCAGAATAAAGCTAAGGTTAACGGGACACATGGCGCCATATTAGGAGAGGTGAATAAAATAATATTATAGTTACTACACTCCCAAAGTGTCGCGGTATAAGTCAACTAAGTTATTGCAGAAGATGCAACTAATGCCGAAAGGAAAGAAGAGAATGGCTGGAATGGTGGAGTTGTTGTGTGCAAATACCATGGGATGTGTTGCTGTTGCCGTAATTGCAAGGGACTGAGTTGAAGTAAGTGGTATTGCAGCTGCAGTGGAGAGGAAATTGAGCCTCAAATGAAGTGCTGTGACAGCATGGATCAAGGTAAGCTGTAACTGGTGCTGAGCAACTGAGAAGTGGAACTGGAAAATATCATCTCTGAAGCTCCTTTGTTAGGCAATAAATATGCATAAGTTTTTGCTATGAGTTATTTTATTGGTTTGATAGCTTAAGTAAAGTCGCACCACAATAGTTATGATTACCTTTCTCTTTGAGCTAATATTTTCTTAAATTTTTGATTCGGGAGGATAGAACCACACTTGCCATCTGGAAGGCCATTTTAAAAAATAGGTAGCCATGTCTATCATGATTATGTGGTTCTTCTAAGCTATGAATCCCTACTCGGAAAGGTAATTGAGTTGATTTTTGAATTTTTCCTCCTCGCCTCTGTTTACCCATGACCATAGCCACCATATCCGTGCTTGCTATCTATAAAAGTTCGTGAGTTTTTGCGTCCATGTTTGTTTGCATTGAGTAATATACACTGCTTTACCACTTTTCCACTGCCATCTCAAGGTCATAAATTTTCGGTTACAATTCTGCTTTTCTCGCCAAAGTCACAGGACGTGTTTTTTTTTTAAAATTTCAGGTTATTGTTTAGGCTCCAAGAAGGGAGAGAGCCATTGAGCATATGAAGATGGCTCTCAATGACACCGTTATTACAGGTTAACAGTCTCTTCCTTGAGTCAAATTCTGTCAGATCAAAACGTTAATTAAGTTGATGATTCGGTCGTGGCCTCCTTTTAGTTTTCTTGATTATTTTTTTGATTATTTTCAAAATTGTCATCCTTTTTCAAGGTTCCGACAATCACTGGATTATACAAACTAACTTTTGAAACTGAGGTATATAAATGCTTTTTAAGATAAATATGAACCAAAGTAGACATAATTGTTTTCCAGGACTTTAAAAATGACAAAGTTGATACTGCATTCATACTGAAGCATGAATAAGAGTTGGTTGTTGTAAGATGCCATAGCTTATCATTTGCGTATCTTTTTATTTTTGTTTTTTATTAGGCTAAATCCTATGGTCTTCTAATCTAGCAGCTAGATTGGAAATCCACGTTAGCTAGGGCAACCTCCTAAGTCCTATGGTATTGCTAATCTAGCAGCGAAACGCTGAATAGATCAGCGCCCAGGTGAACGCCGCACAGAACAGCGCTTGACTCAGTCAACTGCGTTGACAGTGCTGCACCATTCAGCGCCCATAAAAAACAATATCTCCACAGAAGCTCGACCTTCTTCCCCATTTTCACTTCTCACTCATTTCCCCCCCATTTCTCCGGAAAATGCATGTCCAACTTCATGAGTTGTAGATTTTTTTTTGCAAATTCCTTCCGTGGGTTTGTTCTACTTCGAATTTGTGATCGATTGAAGGTGGTTTGGTGCGATTCCATCCAAGAAATCATTCGAGGTAAGAAATTTAAGTTTTAGGTTTAAAGTTTTATGATTTTTGATTTTTGGTGCGATTTCATTCAAATTGATGATTGATATTTCGTATTTAGATGATGTAGATGATATGTGTATGATTTAATTTGATTATTTGTGATGATTTTTTTTTTTTGGGATTTAATTTGATTATTTGTGATGAACAAAAATTGAAATTTTGATTTTTGTGATGAAAATGAATGATAATTCGTATGATTAGTTTGTAGGTAAATCTGCATGATAATTTGATTATTTGTATGATGAAAATGAATGATAATGAATTATTTTTGATTAGTTTGTATGATTATTTGTGATAAAAATTTGTATGATAATTTAGTTTGTATGATTGATATTTTTTTTCATGTTTGTTATTGATTGTAGTATGAGTATGGATGAATTGCTAGATCGGTTGGATATAGTCTCATCAAAGAATTGTGATAAACATGTATGTCAAGATGTTACGAAAGACCCTCGCAAAGTAAGCTTTAGAGGTAGTTTGAATGATATTGAAGTGTATTACAAAATTGTAGTGAAAGATAATCCGGTAGCACAACGATATTGTGACAATTGTGGTTTTTCTTCTGTTTTTGAGTTTGATTTCGCCAATGGGGATAGAGGCTTAGTTGAAGCCATAGCCTAGAGATGGTGGTCAAAAACCAAGAGCTTTCATTTTCGGGAGTTTGAAATTGGCCTCCTTCCTTTAGATTGGTACATGTTAACGGGAATTCCCACTGGTGACCCTAGTAAACGACCAATACTTACGCCGTCGTTGGGTAGTGATCTAACATATCCTGCTCTGGATGATTTATATTTTTTGGATATCAAAAATCATGGTGCATGGGAATCTAAGAAAAATTAATTATCCTTGGCTATCTTGAAAGAGTACATTGAAAGTAGAAAAGACCAGGATAATATTGGATGTGCAGAGACATTAACACGAGCATTCTTTATGTGGTGTCTTGGTCATTTTCTTCTAGCGCATTCTACTGGAAGAGTAGATAAACGTTGGGTTCTGTTGTTGGCTGACTTAGATAGAGTTGGGGAATATGATTGGGGTATAGATTACAAATATCTCGATGATTGGTCAACCGAGGGTACGAATTTCGTTGGCATGGTTATGGTACTTGAGTATTGGTACTATTACTACTTCTGCAACATGCAACCCTTGCTTTGTCAGACACCTGGAGGACATTATGATGTTTTCCCAAAGATTTGTCTCTTCAAGAAGATTATGATTGCATCAAGGAAGAGAGGACATCAAGGAGGCCAAAAGGATACTAGGAAACACTCAATCATAAGCGCAAGAATACAGATTGACACTAGAACAAGTGAATCATGTATTTGGCAACCATGGGCAGATAATGAGTATTCTGTGGGAGAACAATATGAAAACGCACTAAAGTTATCCAAAAGTAGAGTTCTGTTTTTTGACCTGGAAAACCACACAAGAGTTAGTTGTTACTTGGCAGAGAGATTCCAGAGGCAGATTGCAGGTGAGATTGTAGTCCCAGCAAATCCTCCAAATTTGGAAGCAGTTGAGGACAGAGCGATTGTAGAGGTCACTGACTATTATGCAGTCCCTTAGGATCAATATAACACTTGGTGGAAGAAGAAGAGGGTTGGACATTATGTCACTGAGTCATACCATGCACAGAACGCCGATGAGATAGCATTGGGTAGCTCATCTGTTCCTCGCCATTTGTTTCCTAGTCATCCGCCTCCTGACATGATGTCGCAGACATATACTTATGACACACAGAATGATCCCCCATCACAACTGCCGGAGATAGATTTCAGTTTACCATTTTCCAATGAAGACGGCGTAGCACGTCAATTACAAGTTCCAAGGGTTCCTTGTCTGTATAACATTCGGGAGATGAATTTGACAATGGTAAGTACATTTACATTTTGTACTCATTTTCATTTTAAGTTTCTTGAATATTTGACTAAATTCTCTAATTTATATACTTGTAGGATGATTGCATTAGGTTTATGGAACAACAATGTTCATTCCATCTTGGAGCTCGTATGGGACGAGACATACAAAATGGCTACAACTTCATGTTCCTCATCTGGAAGATCTACATCTTCTTCAGTACCATCTATCCAATCCCGATTACCAAACAATCCAAATGAAGCTACTACATCACAAGACCTTACATTAGGTGGTACATATGAATGGGCTACAGGTCAACAATTTTACACTCCTACGGTCGAAGATGGAGCTACTACATCACAATATCAACAACAAGGAAATGAATTTACTCATGTCTTGTTGGCGGAAAGCGAGACTAATATTGTTTATGATACTCAGTTCATCCAACAACAACCCCATAATTTCTTTGACCTGAATTAAATTACTTGTCGTAGTGTTTAAAGTACTTGTCGTAGTGTTTATGAAACCATATGGAGTGTTATCTGTTTTTTATGGAGTGTTATACTTTTAATTACTATTTATTTTATGGATTGTTATTTGTTTTTTATGGCGTGTTTTAAGTTTTTTTTTTATGGGGTGTTATAAAAGCTTTATGTTTTCGTTGTATTAGGTACATTATGCAAGGAGCTTTGAGAAGAATTTTGTTCGGCCTTCCCGATGATGAAGATGATATTGAGACGAATGTTCTAGCAGTGGATACGCTTTTGGAGACGCAGAGGAGGCAGGGAATACATCAACCCGTCCAGAATGAAGTCAAGACCCGTCATAGGGTGCACAAAAAATGTGTAGATGCCGATGCTCGTATGATGCAATAATACTTCAACTTTAATTGTATGTATGGGCCAAAGAAGTTCAAAGGTCGGTTTTCTTTACCTTGTCCCCTTTTTCTGAGAATCTTAGAGCAAGTTTGTGAACATGACCATGATTTTCGCCAAAAAACGGATGCTTGTGGTATTCCTGGTCATACTCCATATATGAAAATGGTTGCCGTCATGAAACATTTTTCCAAAGGTGTTTCACCCGATTCCTTAGATGATTACACTCAAATGGGAGCGACCACTATCTACTATTATGCTATGAAGTTTATGGATGCAATTATTTGGATTTATAATGGTCGATACATGCGTCAGCCTACCGCTCAAGATACATAAAGGATTTTGGCAGAGAATGAAGCTCGAGGATTTCTTGGGATGCTTGGTAGTGTCGATTGTTTTCACTGGGCATGGAGAGCATGTCCAATGGATTAAGCAGGATCTCACTGCGGCTATAAGTCATATCCCTCGGTTGTTTTGCAGGCGGTAGCTACATATGATAGATGGATCTGGCATTCCTATTTTGGGTTGGGTGGGCAGAACAATGATCTTAATTTGTTGCATGCTTTGGGTTTGTTCGATAGAAAACTTCTTGGTGTAGCACCTCCTTGTCATTATCAAATCAATGGAAGGAATTACGACAAGGGGTACTACCTAGGAGATGGTGCATATCCTATGTATGGTTGCATCGTGTAAGCGTACAAACTTTCCTCAAACAATAGAGAATCTCTTTTCAATCAATACCAATAAGCCAACAGGAAGGACATAGAACGTGCATTTGGTGGTCTAAAAGGTAAGTTCTGCATTATATTGAAACCTTGTCGTTATTATAAAAAATCGTACATAAAGGCAATTATGAGGGGGTGCTTGATAATGCACAATATGTGTGTTGAGATGGAATATCACAATGAGGATTGGGGGAAGATCACGGGATATGAACCTCAACCACCAATTCAAGGAAACATAAGGCTAGCTCCTCATATATTGTACAACCCTGCAATTTGGGCGGAATTTCGCTTGGAACTCACTACACACATTTGGAACTGACACGGAGAAGGTTTGAGAGATGGTGATATTCCAAACATGCTTATGGATGATGCCTTGCCGGAAGTTCATGAGGGTACAACCGACATGGACACCGATGAAGACCAATATGACCCTCAAGGAGATAGAGCATTTTATGAGAATGGAGAGTAAATTTCATATTCACCAATTTATTTAACCATAATACTCCTTTTTTCAATCAAGCACGTTTTCATTAATAAGTAGACATTTTAATTACTTCTTGTAAACTCCATAATACTCTTTTTTTCACTTAAGTACGTTTACAATTACATTGCATATTTAACTAGAACTTCATAATACTTCTTCATGCATATACTTCATTCAAATCAACGTCGAGCTCCACCAAATATCTCCAAAGTGGTGATATGAATGAATGGGATTCCATGATCCGTTTGGTACAAATTCAAAGCAACTTCACGATTACCATTTGATGCCCTTAATGAAATGACAAAAAGCTTGCAATAACTCTTGATGCTTGCTAACCGAGATTGTAGTTGTTTTTGGCATCTTCCATTATCATTTCCATTGATTCTCACAAATTCTTAAACAACTTGTTCCCAAAATGTGTTGCTTGTTTGAGACTTGTCGAAAGGATTTGTGTTGTTAATTTTGCGAAAATTTCTTACCAAATAATTGTCTTCGGAAATTGAGAATCAAACCATGCTTGAATTTTGAATTGAGAATTTAGGAGAAGAAGAATAGAGTGAAACTTCACAAGTTTGGGGTGGGGATTTTGAGTTCATGTGTTGAGTTTATATAGAGAGAAGAAATGATCTGAGTTGAGGCTGAAAATGTAGCCGTTAGACAAAGCGCTGAACCAAACATCGCCTAGCGCTGAACCAAACAGCGCTTTGCCTAACAGCCGCAAGATCAAATTTGACCATTGAATCTCAACGGCAGGGAAGGCATCGATGTACCATTCCGTGCTTGGGCGCTGCACCATTCAGCGCTGAGCAATCTCAGCCATCAGATCAAATATGACCATTAAATCTCAACGGTTTTAATTTAGTGGACGTTTAAAACCTCAACAGCTATATTTTCAGGCTACCCTATAAATATATAACTACTTCTCCTTCATCCCTCACACCAAAATCAATTGATTATCTTCTTCATTGATTTTCTTCTTCTTCTTCACATAATTTTGTTCATACAAAATTATGACACACTTTACTACAAAAGAAGATGAGGCACTAAGTTATGGTTGGGTTATAGCAAGCAACGATCCGATTCATGGAAAAGATAAAAAAAAAAAGGTGCAATATTTTGGAGGAAGATTATTGAAGAGTACAATAAAAGAAAAGGCCCTAATGGTACTGAAAGAGATAAAAAGTTATTGCAAACAAGGTGCAACACATTGAGAACCGAAGTGAGAAGATATCTTTCACATGTTAGGCCCTACTTCCGAAACAAACCTACGGGGTTGAATGAACATGATTATGTAAGTACTTGAATTTTTTGTTGATGTTTTTTTCCCATTTTGATCTCTTTTTTTCTTTCTCTAATTTTTTACTTTCATTCTTTGTCTAATACATTTTTTTTCCCAGTATCGTCTTGGACAACAGCATTATGAAGCAGAGATTGAAAAACCTTGGAAGAACGAATCGGTTTCCATATCCTGAAGACCTATCAACCCGACTACAACCAAGCGGTGAATAATGATGATGGAGCTGGTACTTCCACTCAACCTACTCAACCTACTCAACAGACTCAAGCTACTGAAGACAATGAAGCTGATACTATAGATGAAGATTTGGAAAATATGGCAAGGTTTGGTAGCTCATCATCTACTAATAATTCTTAAACCTCGGACATATCTCGTAGAAGACGCTATTTCGAACAAACAGATGACGTTAGAAGTGCAGGGAGAGATCAAGCAAAGAAAAGGGCTCGTGAGGCTAAAGCATCGCAGAAAGCAGATGAAAAAATGGATAAACTCATCGAACTTCTTGAAAACGCACAAGCACAAAGAGTTTCAAGGTATGAAACAGAGGAAGAGTACCTGAAGAAGAACATGGAAAGCTCTTCAATCCTGGCACAAACGCAGCAAAGAGAATCGGACATGAAGATCCTACGCCAAAACTTGAATGAATTACAGGATTGGGAGAAACCCGTCTACAAAATATGGAAGAACGAGATTTTGGCCCGTCATAGATTGCCACTTATCCCCTAAATTAAAGTGATATATTAGTAATAATTTAAGTTATTTAGAAGTAGGATTTCAATTTGAATGTACTTTTTTATGTTATTTAAGTTATTTAGAAGTAGGATTTCAATTTCAATGTACTTTTTTATGTTTTAAGTTATTTAAGTTATTTAGAAGTAGGATTTCAATTTCAATGTACTTTTTTATGTTTTAAGTTATTTTAATTTTAATGTATTTTTTAATTTCTTCAAAAAGTATTGTAACCTTGTTTTGCAATGTAATGGAAGATTTCCCTTACTTTGGTAAATTCTCAAATTTTGAAACAAACATAGCCGTTGGAACAAATTGGCAAACATTTAGAAAATCAAATTTTGAAAAAAAATAAATAGTCATTGGTGGTGTGGAGGAGGTGTAGGAAAAAAAAAAGGGTCAAGCGTTGAATTGTGTAGTGCCAGCTTTTAGCGCTGAATAGAACAACGCCCATCCAAGCGCTGAATAGTTCAACGCTGATGCCCTGGAATATTCGCCTAGCGCTGAATCGTTCAGCGTAGAGATCACTTTTTCAGCACTGAATTATTCAGCGTTTCAATCTCGCTGCTAGTTGAATTGCGAGCACTTGCTAGGAGAGAGAAGTAGTGTTAGCTTTTATAACACACTTTTTTTTTTGCAACACTTTTTGGCCAATCAAGCAGCTCAATCTATCCCATAGGTCTTAGCCTTAACTTGATTTTGATACTTCTCACTTGCGGCCACAAAAAAAAATGTTGCTATCAACATGTCCAAAAGAGGTAGTGAATTCCTAGAGAAATATTTGTTGATCCAACTTGGTTGTCACCTATATATTCGGCAGCCACTGTTTTCTTAATGAAACGAAATATCCTTGAAATGAGTGTTTTTTTTTTGCACTAAAATTTAATACTGAGATGAGTTCTAGGCTGCTAACAATACTGTGAATGCTTATGTTGAGAGAAGAAAGTTTCCTATTAATTGTTCTCGAATATTATGATTGTGAAAGTGAGGTTAATTAGGATTCTTCCTTCTCGCTTTACTCTTTTTCTCTTTGTAATTAAAGTTGTTTTATGATATATGGTTGATTTAGGAAGGACTTGAAGGATCTGGAGGGCCATCGAAGATAGTTCCATCTCGAAGTTCTTCAAAGAAAAGTAGAGAAGCTGAAGTTTACGAAGAGTATGTTGTCCAATTGATATACTCTTTGTCCTCTCTTTGAAGATTCTGCCAAAGAATCTTGGAAGAAGTTAACAACATCAAACAACACCACTGGGCCAGTAATCACAGAACAAATCTAGGTAGCTACTGTTCCACCTATTTATAAAATTTAATTTAAGTTAGTGTTAGAGCACTACTCGGTCGAACTCGCAAGCGTTGTTATCTCAAGCTTGTTTGTCAAGTTTAGTTGCCAAAACTATAAGTCTTGATTTCTAGTCTACTTATAGCTAAGTCTCGCACTAGTATACAAAGTGTAGTTGAGCTCTAGACTCCACGACGTTCATCATACAAAGACGAAGAACTACTCAAGGAACTGGTGGAACTTCATCGACTAAAAGGTATGTGGAGACTTGAACTTATCTATCATTCAAAAGTCTATGTACTCTATCTCCTATCTTGAGACAAAAGTCGTATTGCTATATAGACTTCGATTATACACATTTGCTATTTCGAGCCGAGTTTATCTCGCTTATCTATTTCTCGAAATATGTGTTGGCAAGCTTTCGCTTTGGCCAAGTTCATCTTTACTCGTGACGAAAGTCATGTTGATTATATCAATAACTTGAAAATCGCTTTGATGAAAAATAGTTTGTGAATAACAACTATATAACATCCTCTAAAAAAGTTTCAATGATTGAAATGAGAGTTTAGAATATATAACCTTGAATGGATATAAATATTGTATGTGAACTCATACGTGTGTAAGTCAAAAATCCTTGAACCAAAGAATGCGTACTTTGCTGCTCAGGATAACCGGAACTAAAGTCCGCGGACCTGTACGCGTACTGCCGGAAGTTCACGCCCCGTGAATTTCTGTTGGAGTTTGTGAAATGAAAACAAACTCAATCCGGGTACTTAAGTATGCGTACCGGTATGCGTACTTGAGTGGGTTATTTTCTAAACACGGTTTATTCGTGAACTTAAACTTGTATAAACTAAGGAATGCATATTTACAAACTGTGGCTATAAAGTTCATGAATCGGTTCGAGTGAATAAAAATCGTTTTTGCTTCGATTGTGTCTTGTATACTTCTATGAGATCTAAGAAATTGAACAACTCTCTAACTAGTTCTTTTGAGTCATTTGAACTAGTTATGGTGAAGATGACTATGGTTGATATAAAAGTGCTCATATGGCTAACCATTTGGTTAACTACTGTTGAACCAACTAGGTGTACACGTTTAGGTACGGTTACATAAACCTAAATGAACGTGCATTTCATTTGTGTATAACAAGCTAAGTTCGATCTAACGGTTGAAAGATATTAGATTAAATCTAATCAGGTTTTCATCTAACGGTGAATATTGAATGCTTTGTTACCAGGTAACTTAGATTGCAAACCCTGATTTGGAGACTATATAAAGGAGAACTCTAGCAACTGGGAAACCTAATCCCCACACCTCCTGTGTGATACTAGTTGTATAAGCTAGAGTTGATTCTCCTTTAACCTTAGGTTTCTACCGAGACCCTGTAGGTTAACGACTTAAAGACTTCATTGGGATTGTGAAGCCAGACCCAACTATTTTCTTTGTAGTTGCGTGATCTGATCTTGCTGTTTCTATCGTGATTGAGTGCAATCGTAAGATTGGCTTGAGATTAATTTCTCCGATAGGCAAGATAGAAAATTAGTTAGAAACATCTTCGTCTCATCATTTGTGATTCCGCAATATCTTGTTTCGCTAGTAGATTAAGATTATTGTGAGGTGATTGATAATTCTAGGCTGTTCTTCGGGAATATAAGTCAGGGTTACGATTGGTTCCTGTTCACCTTGATTTATCAAAAGACAGAACAAAACTCGTAGGTATTTCTGTGGGAGACAGATTTATCTATTCTTGTAGACTTTTCTGTGTGATACAGGTTTTTTTATTAAAGTCTTCGACTTTGGGTCGTAGCAAATCTTAGTTGCGGGTGAGATCATCTAAGGGAATCAAGTACGTAGTATCCTGCTGGGATTAGAGACGTAAGGAGCGCAACTGTACCTTGGATCAGTGTGAAATTGATTGGGGTTGAACTACAGTCCACACCGAAGTTAGTTTGTAGTAGTCTAGTGTCTGTAGCGGCTTAATACAGTGTGTGTTTAATCTGGACTAGGTCCCGAGGTTTTTCTGCATTTGCAGCTTCCTCGTTAACAAAACTTATGGTGTCTTTGTTATTTCTTTTCCACATTATATTTTGTTACATAATTGAAATATCACAGGTTGTGCGTTGAATCAATCAATTGGTAAATCCGACCTTTGGTTGTTGATTGAAATTGATTGATACTGTAACATTGGTCTTTGGTACCGTTCAAGTTAATTTCTCTTGTATTCAATTAGACTCGCAGATTTCTATTTGCTTGAGTAAGTATTGAATCGAGAAATTGAGATATAACTCCTTGATATAGTTTTTATTAAGATTGAGTCTTACTGTCTAGTTGATTCTCTTAAAAGTATATTGGAGTTAGTCCATACAGATTGCTAAGCGAATTATTGAGTGAGGTTGTTGTACCCCCACTTTTTTAATTGGTATCAGAGCAGGAAAACACGTTTAAATACCTCATAAGTCTGTGTTTGTAGCAATCTGTCTTTGTGGACGGAAGATTATCTCTTGCAGTTGCGCACACCAAAATGTCCTCCAAAGCTTTCAATTATGCCAAATGTCTTGAAACTACCTCAAAGGATAACTCCTTAGCCGATTCTTCCGAATCCCGAGGTAGAAAGGATGCCTTATCAAATATTGATAATTTTTCCTTAAATGAGACATTTGACACTCTGTCGAAAGCTGAAATGGATATCACCAGAATCTCAAAAAAATCGTCTGTGGCTATTGATTTTCATAATCATGCTTAGATTATTGATGAATTTGAGAAGTCTCTTGGTCGGGAACGGGAATTCTATAGTATAATTGAATCATTCTCAAACAATATTGAAAAACTTATTCAAGAAACTACTCTTCAGCGTGAAAAAATTAGTGTTATTGAGAATATTGTTAAAGAAGACTCAATTAGAGAAAAACGTTTGATCGAGACGCATTCATCTGATCTAAACAGACTTCGTGTTGAAAAAGAGAAACTAGGTGCTTCCTTTATTCTAGCCCAAGAACAGTGCAAATCCTTGAAAAAGGAAAATTCTGTTTTAATGAGAAACTCTTTTGTATCGACCAATTCTCAGACATAATTACAGTACATGAAGAGATGTTCTCCAAAGGAAGTTTCTGCTAAAAAGTGTTTACATAACTTGCAATCTTATAATAGGGATATGAATTCAAAACAGGCTCCTGTAAATGTTTCTCCTCCACGAACCTGTTCTTTCTGTGGAAAAAAGAATCACTATGTTCTTCATTGTTTTGCTAGAAAGAAACAGATTTCTGATCTTGAAAATCTAATTCTTTTCACTGTCAACAGAGTAAACTCTCTAATGACCACTACAATGGATTTCATCCCTGCAGAAAAACAGGATTCTCATAAGATGGATTTCAATGGTCACTCATCTCGAAATCCCCACCGGAATTATGTTTCTCTGAATAGTGCAAAAATACACATTCCCAGAATTTATGAGAATAAATCTGGTAAATCTAAGTCTAGATGGTGGAGACATGTCTTGTCTTATTCTCTGGAACCGATTTCTAGAGGTCCTAGACTTAATCCTCAGAAAAATATTTCTGATGAATCACCGTACAAGGTTATGTTGAATTCTTATGGAATAAAAAATAACCGAAGGAAGATAAGAAATACCAGGTTCAAACCTTTAGATGGAATTTACAACTCATCTCTCAACACCTATAGTGAGATTATATCTCACTTGACTGCCTAATCGTAGGCATTCTTATTCTTGTATCTAACTTGAGAGATGCAAGAATGACTCTTGGGAGATACTCAAGTCTATTGTAGTCATCCATCTATATTGTATTTCACTATGCTGTTTTTTTGAAAGTAGAGTCTCTTGACTCCTTGTTGCTATGCATCTCACTTTTATGCTCTGATTAATTTTTAATTATTGAGTCATGATAAAGTGGGATATGTGAAAACAGAGGTATTCTATTCTTTTTGAAACCCTTCTGTTCTGATATTTTCAACCAGTCCACGAACGTCCGTGTCTCTCTTGGGTTAGGGTTTCCACAACAAGGGTTTCACTTTCTTGCTTGAAAACATATATATATCTTATATTGTTTTACCATCCCTAATAAAAAAAGGGGGGGGGAGGGGGGGTGGATATGGAAAACTTCTCAAGACCTCAAGAAGTTGTGAATCTTGAAGAAGACTCTAAAGGATGCGACTCTGTTCAAGAACTTGTTTTGAAAAGAATTATGGAAAGGAAATAGTACAACTCCTGGATTGGAGAATTTGTCAAGGATTTAATTCTTTTTCAGAATGACTCTAGGGTCGAGTTTGCAAATCTTCAACTGCAAATAAATCAGCTTATTGATGGACATGCAAAAATCCTTGATAATCAAAACATCTTGATCAGGAATCAGAAGAAGCTCATCATGGACTGTGTCAAAGCTAGGAATCTTTCCCGCATTGTGGATCGAAAAGTTAATGTTCTAACTCACGAACATGGAATTTCTACGGTCAAGAAAATCAAGGACATCAGTGATACCTTTTATGAAGGACCCTTTCAAAGGTATGAAGTTATCAAAGAAACTTGATTTTATCTTTTTTTGTCTAGTAAAACTTCTTATGAGAATTTTATTCTTGTGTTTTTAAGAAGAATAACTAGAGTTTGGAATAGCCGTTTTGTGATTACACATAGCTATGTCCAACGATTTTCATCTTCAATGTTTTTAGATTTATTTATTTAAATTCTAAAGTTTGTTTGGAAGATGATTTTGCAGTATTAATCTTTATGGTTTTATATATTACAATTTTTTATGGGATATGTGTGTTTGCGTCCGTGAACTGTGATTGTCCCATACATTGTCAAAAGTTAAGTCTTTCATATGTCGATATGCAAGTATTGATAAAAGATTGAATGAACTTTTGACAAACAAAAGTTAAGCCTTTTATGTCATTATGCTAATATTGACGGAAGAAAGGATGAGCTTTTGTTTACAAAGATTAAGTTTATTGTATGTCATTGTGCAAATAGTGATGAAAGATAGAATGAATCTTTGTTTATTCCGAAGTATTGATCTTCCCTGATCCATATTTTTTGTGTATATACTATGTGGCTCCGTAAGTTCTCTTATGTTGAGCATTTCCGATTAAGTTAATCATGGGTTCTCTTGTGGTTAATTTAATTGAGTATTTTGGATACAAATTCATATCCTTATATGATTTGTTGTTGTCCAAAGAAATCCTTATTTTCTTGTGAAAGTTAGGTCGTTCTTGTTGTTCTTTTGGGAATGACATTTTATGAGGGAGAGTTCTTAATTGAACTTGTGCTTAATTGCCAAATCTTTGTGTGGAGTGTGGATGTGGAATATTGTAGGGGTTATCTTGTATCTTTATAAACTCCTTGATGAATGCATTTAGTTTCGTTTATACGATTGCATCTAAAAAGTTGATATGTGCTTTCTTTTGGTCATGAAATGTCTCTATGGAAATTTCATTAGCATCCCACTAGTTTTCGTACCTTTGCCAATTTTATTGACAAAAAGGGGGAGAATTAATGTGTAGTTCACACTACAAATACATATGGTTTTCGGATCATTATGTAAGGGGGAGTGGTTTCCATGTGAGATGGAGTATTGACTAAGAGGGAGTGATACATATCACCATAGTATTGTTGTCGAAGTTGTGATACAATTGAAATTTGATGCTGAGTAATAATACTATGACACTGTGTAACAATGATTGAGAGCTTTTGTTTTCTCATTGTTATTGCTACGGATCTTCAACAACGATGATGCTGCATTGAATATCTTTGGAATCATTTGAGTACTTGGAAGTGACGAAGATTTCGAGTAATGTTGAAGAACCAAGGAGATCATGCATGTGGAAGAGAAGCTACAAAGTTTATTTATTTTGTATTCCATATGTATTGATAGTTTTGTCACTAAAATTGACAAAGGGGGAGATTGTTAGAGCACTGCTTGGTCGAACTCGTAGGCGTTGCTATCTCAAGCTTTTTTGTCAAGTTTAGTTGCCAAAACTATAAGTCTTGATTTCTATTCTACTTATAGTTAAGTCTCGGACTAGGATAGAAAGTGTAGTTGAGCTCTAGACTCCACGACGTTCATCATACAAAGACGAAGAACTACTTAAGGAACTGGTCGAACTTCATCGACTAAAAGGTATGTGGAGACTTGAACTTATCTATCACACAAAAGTCTATCTACTCTATCTCCTATCTTGAAACAAAAGTCGTATTGCTATATAAACTTCGATTATACACATTTGCTATTTCGAGCCAAGTTTATCTCGCTTATCTATTTCTCGAAATATGTGTTGGTAAGCTTTCGCTTTGGACAAGTTCATCTTTACAAGTGACGAAAGTCATGTTGATTATTTCAATATCTTGAAAATTGCTTTGATGAAAAATAGTGTGTGAATAACCTCTATTTAACATCCTCTAAGAATGTTTCAATGATTGAAATGAGAGTTTAGAATATATAACCTTGAATGGATATAAACATTGTATGTGAACTCATACGTGTGTAAGTCCAAAATCTTTGAACCAAAGTATGCGTACTTTGCTGCTCAGGATAACCGGAACTAAAGTCCGAAAACCTGTACGCGTACTTCCGGAAGTTCACATCCCGTGAATTTTTGCTGGAGTTTGTGAACTGAAAACAAACTCATTCCGGGTACTGAAGTATGCGTACCGGTATGCGTACTTGAGTGGGTTATTTTCTAAAAACGGTTTATTCGTGAAATTAAACTTATATAAACTAAGGAATGCATATTTGCAAACCGTGGCTATAAAGTTCATGAATCGATTCGAGTGAATCAAAATCGTTTTTGCTTCGATTGTATCTTGTATACTTCTATGAGATCTAAGCAATTGAACAACTCTCTAACTAGTTCTTTTGAGTCATTTGAACTAGTTATGGTGAAGATGAATATGGCTGATATGAAATTGCTCATATGGCTAACCATTTGGTTAACTACTGTTGAACCAACTAGGTGTACACGTTTAGGTATGGTTACACAAACCTAAATGAACGTGCATTTCATTTGTGTATAAGAAGCTAAGTTCGATCTAACGGTTGAAAGATATTAGTTTGAATCTAATCAGTTTTTCATCTAACGGTGAATATTGAATGCTTTGTTACCAAGGTAACTTAGACTGCAAACCCTGATTTGGAGACTATATAAAGGAGTACTCTAACAACTGGTAAACCTAATCCCCACACCTCCTATGTGATACTAGTTGTATAAGCTAGATACGAATCTCCTTTAACCTTAGGTTTCTACCGAGACCCTATAGGTTAATGATGTGATTTCAACTTTGTTGTAGTAAAAGGTTCGTTGAGACTTGTGAAGATTCGAGTTTTTAAATTTAATAAAAATATACAATAATATTACAATTGGTGCAAGGTACTGGAACTAAGGATTCGGCCAATTTTCATAACATAAGGTTCAATTATTTATTCTTAACAATTTTAGCTCAAGAAATGTAAACATGGACTCTTATTTTTTCCAAGGTAGATTCTAAAAACATTAGTTATAAATCGTAAGCATGGGACATCAAACATCTAAGCAAGCATGACCCATCTAATAAAATAATAACTAATTAATCAAAATCATATTTCAATTAATATTAGTGCAAAAGTCATAAAATAAATTTACCCATGTATGAAGTTCGGCCTCCTCCGTCGTCCCAGTGTTGGGGTTTAACTCATCATGTCGAAAACACACTCAAAATATGTATTCATGGCTCAAAAAGTGTTTACAAGAAGAGAAAATAATGAAACAAAAAATCTGCAACAGCACAGTTGCGTTACAGACCGACTGTTTCAACTCTCAACTGTTATGATGAAGATAATCGTTACAAATCTGAAGATAAATATTGCAGAAGAGGTTGAAGAAACTGTTACAATGAAGATAAATGTTGCAAACCAGTTGAAGAAACTGTTACAACGAAAATAAATGTTGCAAACCAGTTGAAGAAACCGTCGATGTTTCCCTGTTCTTCACGAGCAGCAGCAGCAACAACAACAGAGTTCTGAAAACTCTTGATTCACACCTCCTGAGCTCTCCTCTCGACCCCAAACTCTCGACACCCCTTCTATGTGATCCTAGGAACCTATTTATACATCAATTCGACATTGAATCTCCTCCATTAACTACAAATAATCTTCTTTTACTCGGGTATATTTTTTTCCATTTTTTTCATTGATTTTGATTTTCACGCATCTGCAGCTGTATTTATTTCCTTCTATACCTTCTTCACGCTCTATAATATCGATTAAATCTTCCAAGCACGTGCAGTACACGTTTAAATTTCTCACAACTCATGCAAGCTCATGTTTTTCCTCCAACTCCCTGTTTGGATTAAACCAAGTTATCCAGCCAAATTTGATCGATAAAATCACCCATACTAGCTTTCTATAGTCATATCACGTCTACCCACTAAGTTTCAGGGATTGAATCTCACTAAATCACGTCCAAATATCCGATTGAAATTCTGCTGTTAATGAAAATATTTTCCCGCCAAAATTCAAAAAATGAATTTTGGCG
>JAJJMB010006538.1:0-15352 GCA_023531105.1 Papaver atlanticum | reverse complement strand
TCCAAGTGCATGCGGCGCATTTAAAGCGACCTGATTGGTTGATGGGAAAGGGGCCCGACAAGCAACATGGCCTCGTCCACACTTCAAGTGTGTGCGGCGCATTTAGAGCAACCTGATTGATCGATGGGAAAGAGGGCCGGCAAGAGTAGCATTGGGGCGTGGCCATCTACAAGTGGCGCCCGTTAGGGCGAACTGGCCAGCCATGTGGCGTGGCCACGCCTCCTCTTATTGCTGCTCCTATTTTCCGCAGCTCCTCTTTTATTTCTTGTTTTTTTGATTTTTGGTAGGACTTTGCTCCTACTAGTCCATGGAGGATCAATTACCTAGCTTTCCTAGGTTTAGTTTCGACCAGCAGGGTCCGAGATATTACGCAGGCGCAAAAAACCTAATTTTTGCAAATTAATTAGGTTAATATTTGAATCTTGTGAATTATCACAAAATTATTAAATTCGGCGAGTTCTGTATGTTGACACAGAGTTCTTTAAATTTTATTATCAGAGAGCAGCATGCTTTCCGACTGAGTACTTTTATGCAGACCTTAATCTTGATACTTCGGGAAATTCATGCTACTCAGCTGCGAGTGAACACTAATTGTCATGTCATATCAATATTAAGGGTTTAGCCGGGGAACATAGGACAGGAAAGTATTCAATGAGCCTTGCATTAATGAATAATACAGGCGAGATGTTAAAATTTACAGAATATTTGGGATTGTTGCTACATGCACCATTCTGGATAAATTTCATGTATATATACTGAATTGCTCAACATATGCGTAATTAAAAAGGCTAAGAACTCATTACTTCAAATGGCTCTGTCTCTTTGTAGAATGATGGTACATTAAATACAAGGTTTTACAATCTTAGCCCTGAACTAAAAACCACCATCAACAGTGTCTCAATAAATTATTGAATCGTTGAGTAATTAGAGACAAATGATGATTAAGTTCAATTTCATCTTCAGTATCTAAATCCTCTTGATCTAGGGAGTCTTCCGGACATTGAGTCGGCTGATTTTTGATGGATTTATAGGCCAAATTGTCTTTTTGCTTAGCCAAGTGCTCTTGATCAAATATCCTTAGTTTTCCAACAAGAGAACTTCTTGATAAATAGGAAAGATCGTTAGCTTCGATGATTGCATGCTTCTTAGATTCGTATCTAGATGGCAACAATCTGAGAATTTTGCGTACTATATCTTTTTCAGAAATAGTCTTTCCAAGTAAGAAAGAAGCATTAAGTATCTCAGAGAGTTTAATATAAAACTCTTCAAAATTATCGTTGTCATCCATTCGAAGGTTTTCCCAATCAAACGTAAGAGTTTGAAGTCTAGCTTCTTTCTCTGATGTATTTCCTTCAAACACAATCTGAAGATTATCCCAAGCTTCCTTTGAAGTTTGGCATGTTGATACATGATGTTGTAGATCACGACTTACAGCATGTATTATAGCATTCAAACCATTTGAATTCTGCTTTGCAAAAGCTTTTTCTTCATAAGTGTAAAACGCTAAGCGTTTAAACTCGTTTTCAGAATATTCTTCTTTCGGACGTTGGTATCCGTCTTCGATTAATAGCCAAGTATTAAAATCTTTGGATTGAAGAAAAGTTCTCATAGTAGATTTCCAAAACGAGTAATTTTTCCCATCAAATCTTGGTGGTACGCTAACTGAATCATTCATAAGATTCAGTTCTTATAGGTTGGATCGCACCAAACACAGATTGTTAGATCTTTTCGCGTTTGCCTGCTCTGATACCAATTGAAAAGACGAGGGTACCCAAATATACCACAATCTTAAACTTTTCCACCCATAAGTCCTCTTACCGAAAGTGATTGTCTATGGACTAGGTCTAGACAATACAACGAATCGGTATTCACACTTTGTATGATCGTCTATGGATACGAGATCGAGACAATACAACAATCAAAGTGTGATTACTTGATAATAGTTTCGGACTTAACCAAACTCTATAGGATCACTATCAAGTAATACGGAGTTAACGTTTATGTAATTTACTTTAAATTATAATAATAACAATTATAATTGCGGAAAACAAAAGTAAATGACACAACAAGATTTTGTTAACGAGGAAACCGCAAATGTAGAAAAACCCCGGGACCTAGTCCAGAATTGAATACTCTCAGAATTAAGCTGCTATACAAAATCACACCAACTTCGTATAGTTGAGACCAAGCAACTAAACCTATAGTTCACATAGTTTCTTCAGTATCCCTGCGCTTCCGACATTCAATAAGTGCACGCACTGGAACAATTCCTTTGGTTAGTATTCCAAACGGTAAAGGAACGACAAATCTGTTCGGTAACAACTCTATTCAATCTCAGTGATATGATTTAGACAAAGGCTCTTATGTTTAATCCAATAAACTCATTTGTCGGGTTTAGATCAATCAAAATAACAACTACCAAAGTAGTAGACATTAGATTTTGCAATCAATAATAGGATCTACCAAGATACTAAATACTAATGCCGATCTACGCAACTAATCAATCAAATCTATCAAAGATAAACCGATTATAGTTGGATCCCATCCGATCAAGTTTTGTGGACACCAAAGATTATGAAACCCAATAAGAAATCTTTTTCGTCTTCAAATCTTCTTAAATCTTCTTAAATCTCTTGTGATCAATCACGCATAGAACAGAGTCTGTTAACAATGGATTATCACAAGATATCTTTACATCTACAAACAGTTCTAAAGATCTCGTCGACACTTCGATCTAGTTTGATTGAATCTTATATCAGAAGAGAAGATTCTCAAGAATAAACAAACTAGGTGCAATCAAAGTTCAACAACCGTTAGTCAATCAAATCAAATCGAAAACTAATAATACTGCAATTATCTAGTTTCCCACCAACGGTACTCGTAGAGCTTCTTGATCCCGCAGAAGTATTTAAACGAGCGGTCGTAAGAGATTTCGCCTAATTAGGGTACTTTCCTCTCCGAATAGACGGTTCCACTAGTAACAACACAATAAGGTAGTTTTGCTGGCTCTTAGGATAGTTTGCTCGAAATGCAAACTTGGGTATTTATAGACCAAGGAAGTTTGGACACCAAGGAATTTCCAAAACCGAAATATTCTTAAGATATGCAATATATTTCCAAATCGGTTTTCATAATTCCTAGAAATGCTCTGTCCAAAAATAACCGAAATCCTACTAGAAAATCTCCAATTAGTAAATGCACATTACCAATTTTTATTTTCCAGAGATATGCATTTTAATTGCTGGTAATTAAAAGCATATAAAATTAACAACCTTAATTAAAAGATTCTCAACTTATTTCGGTCCGGGATCTCCTTTGGTTATTAAGGAATATCTTTGAACAATAAAAGATAAGAGTTACTGAACATGTTCAAAGTATGTCGACATCTTATTTCTTTGTAAATCCTTTTTCATATTTACAATCTTGGAATCGATTATACCACACTTCCAAACAAGTTTAGAACTGGTTCATCTGATTTCCAAGAACTATATGATTGATCAAATATCAATACACTAATCATGGGTTTACGGTTCTACCAAACACAAGGATTGGTTTTACCTTAATATGGTTACTGGGACCGGTTACATCAGTTACCAGGATCGGTTACATCAATTACCAGGACCGGTTACCATATTATCATGGTATTACTTGTGATCGGTCACACCAGTTACCAGGATCGGTTACACCAATTACCAGGAACGGTTACACCAATTACAAGGATCGATTACACACTTTTTTATGATCGGTCACACCAATTACTAGGATCGGTTACACCAATTACAAATATCGATCACACCATCTTAGGTGATTACTTAGGATCAGTTACACAAATGAAAGTCATACCAATACATAAGTCAGGCATTGTGACTAGTTTTACCAAGATACATAACAAGTTATGATCGGTTCTACTAACTCACACATATTGGTAATCCAAAGATATGCAATGAATAACAATACCAATAAGCCTATCGATTTCCCTTTCGATTCAAAAAACAAGTTCATGAATGTACTTCCTTTAAACGAATGTAAACATTGTTTCCTAGGACGAAATCTTCACCCATACCCATACGCATAATCACAATAGCATTCATACGATTATGTCGATGTCTTATATACGAAGTTCAAAAGATAAGCGTTATACTTCGTATTCTATAATTCCTTAACACTATGTCTATTAGAGTATAATCATTCACAGCTTCGCAGTTATGTTTTCAATATAGCACAACTTGAAAGATACGTTGGGAATAAAATAGTTCAAGTCAAAATATTACTAACCTCAAGAGGAAGGATGATGTCATCGATGTAGCTTGTTACTTCTTCACATTCTTCAAGTCTTCGAGTAATACTTGTATGTCTCATTATCCTAATCTTTCTAGCCTAACCTATACGAAGTTGTCTCTAGTACATAATCAAGCTACTCTTAAATTGAGTTTTGATTCACTAAAATATGAAAACCAAACTTGACATACCAACGCTTGGTGGGTTCAACCGAGCTATGCTCTAACAGTTTGTATGGACGTTACCGGGGTTTCCCCCTTTACAAGTGCTAGAACTCGCAATTTCACACCTGATCATGCTATTTTTACGGCATTCACTCATAAACGTGATAAATATCTTGAGACGTGTACAACTCAGGGTTATGGATTTGTTGTTTTAGCCTTTTCTACTTTGGGTGAGCTAGGTAGTGAGATGATTTCTTTCTTGAAAAGGTTGAGAAATTGCCTTGTTAGCCATGATGCAAATCATAAGATAGGCGATTCTCTCTTCTTTAGACTAGGTGTTGTGATTCAGAAAAGCATAGGAGCCCAGCTTGTTACTCGGCTACCTGCACCTAATATATATAGTTTTTTTTTAAAAATAATAATAATAAAATAAAGAAAAATAAATAATAATAACAATAATAATAATAATAATCAAACTATTCGTAACTTTACTAGTATAAGGTTTCGAACTGAACAACTAAAAACATAAGCCTCACAGTTACTGGCACATCAGATTGCGAAAAACTTCATAACGAAGTTGGTCCACATAAAAATTAAACTCTTTGATGCCAATATTAAGTGTACATTGTGGTTTAATAAGAAGAGTGTCATCAAAGTGAAAGACAATTATTGGCAGACATAGCAAGCAAGAAATATACAAAAATAGTGAGCATTTCTAACAGTTGTGAGTTCCCAGAAGTTCTGTCTAAAATAATCAAACTTCTAAACAACATTTGTTAATGTGCTATTTCTAGAGAATTATCTGGCAGTGAGAAGACACCAAAATTAAAAATCATTCTAAACTTATATTCCATGAGTGCATCCTAGTCCAGTGTAAGAACTGACTACTCTACATTGTGATAAAATATCTAGAGTCGATTCAAAATTTCACAAACTTCGTAAATATTAATCAAACCAGAAGCTTAACTTAGTTCAAAATATCACAAACTTCGTAAATATTAATCAAATTTCGTCAATTCATAATCTAACAAATTTAGTAAGCAGTTAATCAATATATAGACTCCTTAAACTTGTTTCTTATGTCGTTGCAGTTTACAAACATGAAAGAACAATAATCCAATTAATAAAAAAAATTCAATAATCTTGATTAGTACATGTTAACACAACCAATTAGCACTTGAAGATTACTGAAAATTGATGAGCAGGAGAATTCTCTCTTTATGTGAAAGGATAATCATCATCCTTACCGTTTTATGTGACTGGTGCGAATAGTTTATGCTTTGTATTCTTGTAATTTATTCGCAGGAAGTGATTCCAATGGATGAGTTGTTTAAGCATCTTGAATGTACCGAAGAAGATCTTACGACTGAGATAGGAACGAAACGACTTCAGATATACGGGCCAAATAAGCTTGAAGAGAAGAAGGTCAGTTCATTGCCTCCGGGGTTTTTTTTGTAATGTTAATCATGTTACTGTTTTTAATTACTTAGTGTAATCATGCATGATAATGTGCATCTCTTGTGAATAGGAGAGTAAGATATTAAAGTTTCTAGGTTTTATGTGGAATTTATTGTTATGGGTCATGGAACTTGATGCCGTAATTGTAATTTCCGGTCCACCTATTTTTGGGGAAAGGTCCAGATTGGCTAGACTTCGTAGGGATAGTTTAGTTGCTCATTAAGGTAATACAAATATGCGTTTGTATGAATTTGGTTTTGGGATGTTTAGTAACCATTATTATAATGGATTTGGATTATGAGGCCGTATTCAATTATCCCATAATCTATTATATGTGTGTTTGTTAAAATTTAAAATAATTTATTATTTTAATCATAATTGAAAAAACCCATTACAATTATAAATAGAAAAAAGTTGTTTTTTAAAATCATCATAATCAAAAATTAAAATTAAAATAATAACAAAGTTGAATTTTTCTTTTTATTTCTCTAAACTAATAAGAGAGGGACAAAAAAACAGTAATGGACTAAAAAGAACTCTAGGATCATCGCTCTTTCCTCTCCTTTTTGATAACATATTTCTAAGATAATCAATTATTAAAAAAAAACGTCTGTGAAAATTTTGATTATCAATAATCATATCATAAATTTTACCAAACAAGGTCTTTTATGATATTTTTTAGATTAATTATCTTTAACTCTCTCTTTAATCTCGTGTATATAATTTGTGTAGGTCCTTGGGGACGTTCAATGGAGTGTGCAGGATCCATCTATTCTTATACCAAGGTACATTAAAAGCATCAAGTTGGGTAACATTTTCCCTACTGATGCCCGACTTCTTCAGGGGGATCTACTAAAGATTGACCATTCTTCCAGTAGTGGAGAATGCTGCCCTGTTGCTAAGAATCCCTCTAAGGAGGTCTTCTCTGGTTAAACTTGTAAAAAAAAGAAGAGATAAAAGTTTTTGTTATCGCTACTCAACTCCGCACCTTTTTTGGGAAGGAAACACATTTAGTTGACAACGCTAAACAAGTGGGGAATTTCCAAAAAGTCATTTCCTCTGATTGGTAACTTCTGCATTTGCTCTATTTGGGTCAGAGTTCTCATAGAACTTATATGCATGTTTATTCAGAAGTAATTATAATTGATGATGTAATAGTTCTGTTGATCGGAGGTATCCCCATTGCGATGCCAACTGTCGTTTCAGTTACCATGGTTGTTGGGTTTAGCAAGCTTTCTAAGAAAGGTGTCATTACTAAGAGAATGACAATCATAGAAGAGCTAGCTGGCATGAATATCCTTTGCTTTGATAAAACAAGAACCCTGATAGTTACTGAGCTTACTGCTGACAACATATTGGTTGAAGTGTTCAAGAAGGACGTTAGCAAGGAGGACGTGATCCTTATGGATGCAAGAGCTTCTAGGATTGCAAACAATAATGTTATAGATGCATGCATGGTTGGAATGCTTGTTGATCCAAAAGAGACTATAGTTGGTATTCAAGCGGTCCATTTTTTCCATTCAACCTTGTGGACAAGAGGAATGCTCTCACCTACGCTGAAGCTGGCGACAGCTGGCATAGGGCCAACAAAGGTACACTTGAACTGGTAAATAGTTTTGTTGCTACTTTTCTCTGTACTTTTTGGTACTTGATATAACCATGACTTGTATTATTTATATATTACCATTTTTTTTAGCAGATAATTTCACTTTGAAACTCTACGGGAGTTGTAGAGAATAAGATTAAATTAACCATTAATAATTATGCGTGGCACGGGCTTCGATCATTAGTTTTCGCAGTACAGTACTGATGTTGCTTCTATATTTAGTGCTAATGGACGATCCCGCTCTCCTCTCCTAGTTTCCTCATATTGACCATTTTGTTACTAGAATGTACCTAAAAAAACAAAAGAGAGCCGCGAGGTACTATGGGAATTTGTTAGTATGATGCCTCTCTTTGACCCTTCAAGGATTGATAGTGCTAAACCATTAGTAGGACCCTCAACCTTGGTGTGAATGTGAAGATGATAACATGTGACTTGGGTTTTCCATTTTTCATATAATTTTGTTGTCCTTTTTAAATATTTTTAAACCCCCTTGTTTGTCGTGCT
Organism: Papaver atlanticum; assembly: GCA_023531105.1. NCBI lineage: Eukaryota > Viridiplantae > Streptophyta > Magnoliopsida > Ranunculales > Papaveraceae > Papaver > Papaver atlanticum. The sequence continues at coordinate 7,342 of JAJJMB010006538.1, read as the reverse complement.
TTACTTTGCATGTCCTTAGGAGATCAGCTTACGATTGCCAAGGAAAACGGGATGAGGCTAGGAAAGGGAACAAATATGTATCCATTTGCCTCGTAGCTTGGCCACGCGAGTCTATCCCGATAAATAAGCTGATTGAGGAAGCTGATGTCTTTGCAGGAGTATTTCCAGAGACTGTACATAAATTGGGTTTTAGTTATCTTGTTAGAAAAATTAATTTATTTCGGACCTCCTAACTAATTGATACTTTTGAATTTCGGTGAAATAGAGCATAAATAAAATATCGTGAAGAAGTTTCAAGAGAGTAAGCATATTGTTGGTATGACGGAACATGGTGTTGATGATGCACCTGCATTGAAGAGGGCATATATAAGAAATTGTTGTTGACGATGCGAATGATGCTACTATAAGCCCTGCAGATATATTTCTCATTAAACCAGTCTAAGTGTTATTATCAGTGCAGTACTTACATACAAGAAATCTATTTTCCAAAGGATGGAAAACTACACAGTGAGTACCTAACCTTCGATTTTTCCTTGCTACCTTATTCTGACATCAATCATCAATATTTATGTTTGTCGTGTGTCGCAGAAGTTAATTGGCACTCTATGGGTATCATTGCAACATTAGCTTGTTGATATCTTTAGTAAACCACAACTTATGCTTGTTTTATTTCCAAGTCAGGTTTAGAAAACCTCCGTGCTCTATCCTAAGTTGAATATTCAAAAAAAAAATATAAAAAAAATCATTAGTTAAGCCCTACAGGAAGCTAGTACAATATGAAATGTGAATTCCAAAAATGGAAAAATAAATAAAAAGGAGAGCAAGTATAGTTATGAGACATATCTAACAAGCATATCTTTGATAGTTAAGGTGAATATCCTTGAGATTGTTAATAAGGTCAGTTACTTCCTTGAAAGATGATTAAATGTTGGCACAACGTGGTAGCATAATGATTTAATAAACTAATCGCTTATTTGTTTATATGAAGTAAAAACAAACATGCTAAAAGATGTAGAATAATTAATCAACATGGTATGTTTCTTGATAAACCTAGTAAACTACAAATATTAGTTGTTTGACGACGACGAGAGACTATCGATATTAGTTTCAGTATTTCTTCCTCGTTGATGTCCCTAGCAATATCTACAGTTGCGATAAATTGTAACAGAGCATGAGCCTCCAACGAGTTTTCACTGCTTGCATCAACATTCGAGGTCATCCGACTTTGGTTTCCACTCATCGGCAATAGACTATGTGTGTTTCTAAATATTATGATAGATAACATCAGAGAAAGAAGCACGTCCAGTGTCAGCTAAGGATTGGGTTAGACATTCCATCAACATAATACAAGTTTTCTGGATATCCAAGATTCTAGAGTCTCTTCCCAGGGTTTAACTCTCCGAATACATTATTTTCTCAGCACTAATCACTAATCAGTTTGTGATGACTACCCTCCATTGTACACCTTCCTTGCACTTCTTCCAAGACGATAAATTAAAAGGTTTATGTGCTACAAGTATGTTATACTTGGTCTATGATGGTGACGGTGAAAACATGTTTATCACCCCATTTGAAACATCAAAAACAAAATAAAGCCGATAAAAAAAGGGAACGGAAAAGTACACTGATGACACACCTGAATTTGTTGTATGTCTGTCAAGTCCTTGCAGAAATCAGTGAGATTTTGATATAATAAGGTTGCACATATGTGTGAAATAGTTTACAACTAACATTTTATTTTTATTTTATGTTGCAGATATACGCTATCTCAATCACAATCCGTATAGTCGTAAATTAAAATAGTGAATAGTTTCAAAATTGGCTTTTACCGAATCTTCAGTTTATAGTTTATATGTTCCTCTCTTATTTGTTGCTTAAATTTACAGTTCGGATTCATGTTGATCACTCTGATATGGAAGTTTGATTTTTCTCCTTTCATGGTTTTGGTTATTGATATCTTAAATGATGGTAAGTATTGTATTCTTGTTTTGTTTCCTATTTTACAACATAATTTTTTTTTTATCGATATTTTACAACATAAACTTTGAGAACCTAACCTCATTCGTTATCATAATATATCTCCAGGAACGATCACCACCATTTCAAAGGATAAAGTAAAGCCTTCAACATTACTTAATAACTGGAAACTAAAAAAACATTTTTGCAACTGGTATAGTACTTGGTAGTTATCAGGCATTGGCGAAAGTCTTATTCTTTTGAGAAGCATAAGAAACCAATTTATTTCCGATAATACTTCATGTTTACTGTCCCTTGGTTGGCGTTCCTATTAATCTTCCTCATGTACTTAAAAATCCTTTTCGCGTGTAAATGCAGGAAACATTCCATATTAGATTTTTTTTTGATCGGACATTCCATATTAGATCTATCATGGAAAGTCCACATGAAATGACTTTTTCCTTGTACCTGTAAGTGAGCATTACTATCCTAACCCTTATCTTTATCACTCGGTCTCGCAGCTATTCATATAGCGAACGTTTCAGACTCTTTCTAGCCTTTGCTTTCCCAGTCGCTCAGCTGGCAACAAGACATTTTTTATCTTGTCTTCTTAACCATGAATATACATGTTAGTTTATTTACTGAGATTCACATATAGTGAATAACGATTGACACTAACGTGTTTGCTATATGTTTTTACTAGATTGCAACTTTGATTGTTGTATATATTAAGTGGAATATGCTAGGATCTAGAGAAATGGTTAGGGATAGGCTGGAGTCATCTAGATTTTTAGCATTGTCATATATATTCCTCTTGACATTCTCAAATTCTTAACCCAGTACACTATCTTATTGGAAAAAGCTTAGGATAAATTTCTTGATACAAGGTACATATTTATTCGTTGTTTTATTTATGTGTCATGCATATATAGTCGATGAATAGTTTTAATTTTGTTTGATTTTCAGACTGGTTTCGCTACCAAGAAAGATTTTGGTACACAGAAGAGACAAGCTCAATGTGTACATAATCAGAGAACAAATAGAGGACTCCAATTATCTAGCTAGCTCAGAGAACTAATTTAGTGATAAAAATAATGAATCTTTGTCTACTGCGGAGCAAGCTATGCCACGTGCGGAAAAGTCTATGTATTATATATGTTCTCCATCATTATGTTTTTGTTAATTGATTTCAAACTTGAAATACTTGTCTTCTTTTGTTCTCTCATAGTCAGATAATAATATTCTGAGTTTTTGTTCTATAATGCTTTTCTGCTGGCTTAGAACCATGCACGCGTTAAAGGGACATGTTAAATCGGTGACAAAACTAAAATGTCTCGATGTGAATGATCTTTGTAACATCTAAATTGTGTAACAGAAATCCCTCGTTTGGAGAGATACATGCACGTAGTATAGTTTTTTATAGTGGCTAGTTTTTAGGTTGTAATTGTAATGGTAGATTTTTTCCGTTGCTTTTTGCCATCTTGTTTTTCCAACTTTTTTTGGATTATTTTCTAAATTTTGTACCTCTTTTAAGTCCTTATTGAAGTAGGCCTTTCGTCAAGTTATTATGCAAATAGATAAGCACTATATGTTATTAACATCTTTGAAACTGAGATACATGCTAAGGTTATAAATATAAAATAAAATAAAAATCAAATTATTCATAATAAATTGACCAGTATAAGATTTCGAACATAACAATAAATAAAATATAAGCCTCACAGTGACTGACACAAAACAAATTCCGGCCATTAGATTGCGAAGAACTTCCTACCGAAGTTGGTCTACATAAAAGGTTAAACTCTTTGATGTCACTATTATTATGTGGATATTGTGGTTGAATAAGAAGAGTGTCATCAAAGCGAATGACAATTATTGGCAGACATAGCAAGCAAGAAATATAAAAAACAATGAGCATTTCTAGCAGTTGTGAGTGCCCAGAAATTTTGTCAAAAATAATCAAACTTGTGAACAACATATGTTAATGTGTTTTTTTCTAGAGAAATCATCTAGCAGTGAAAAAACACAAAAATTAAAAATTATTCTAACTACTCTAAATTGTGATAAAATATCCAGAGTCAATTCAAAATCTCACAAACTTCGTAAATGTTAATCAAACCAGAAGCTTCTATCATTTGCTCCTTGCATATTCAGAAAAATCACACCCCTCAATATGATATACTTATCAAAAATAAAAGCATACAAAACATACTGAAAACCTTAGAAAAATCGAACCTAATAAGTATTTTTATAACTATTGAATCACCTAAAAATATGCATACTTTTAAACCAACCTTGGATCCAATTCAGTCACCTGGGTTTCCTACTTTTTTTGTTTCCCGAGACTTTGAAATTCCTGATACTTCTCTTAATTTTAGAAGTAATGCAAACACCGAAACCTAAACACTAAAACCTAGTATCTATAAGATTCCTTAATTTTATGACCTAATATATATATATTGCGTGGCTATGTTGTTGTTCTTCTGCATCAACATAAGATGCTGGTTTTAGGATTTTTGAGTTTTAATTAGTTCTAGTGGGATCTCTTGTTTGGGGTGAACATGTCTTTCCATGAGCTTAAGGAGACCAAGATAAAGAACGATGTTGTTGATTTGGTGAGAAATAACCTTCTCATTTATTTTTCGTTTTTTTTTCTTTAATATTTTAGTTTTGTGATCGATATTGCTTAAAAGTTATAGTAAAGCAGCTTAATTATACTGAAAAAGGTCTTATGACCAAGGAGGGAACAGATCGGCTTCACCAAATAAGCTTGAAAACAAGAAGGTCAGTTCATTGCCTCTATTATTTTTTATGTTGATTATATTTCCGTTTTTAATTACTTAGTGTAATCATGCATGATAACCCACACACTTTTGTGAACAGGAAAGTAAGATAATTTATGGGTTTTGTGTGGAATCCCTTGTCACGGGTCATGAAAATCGCTGCAATAATAGAAATTGCATGTCCACAATGGGAAAAGTCCAGATTTCCCAGAATCCACACGGGTAGTGCGTCGCTTCTGAATAATGAATTATTAGCATTTGGGATGAAAACATTCAGGAATGTTATCGCAGCTCTCATGTCTAGTCTTGCCCTAAAAATCAAGGTAATATGGATATGCATTTGTATGAATTTTATTTTATGTTGATTTTTGGATTAAACAATTTTGTGATAGGCGACTTGGTAACGTGAGGTCTTTTCTTCTTGTACATATGTGGATTCTGATTCTTTTAGTTTTTTTGTATGTAATCTCCAAGATAAAGGAGATCGTTTTTCTTTTAAGTGTAGTTGCGATGTGGTTAATTTAAGCTTCGATTCAATGTTGCCAGGTCTAGCCTTTGGATACTACTTTAGTTACAAATATTCTTGATGTATAATTTATGTCTTATGTGTCGTTTATTTTCACTATGTTGTGTTGTTCTTTCTATTTTCACTGACTTTATTACGAGCTTCATTCTTTTATATTCCCAATATATTTAGAGCAATTAGGTGTATATCAAATCAGATTCAGTATTTTAGATTGAAAATGCTATAGAATCGTGAATGTCATTGTTATTTAAACTTAATTCAAAAAAAAATCAACTAAGAATTTTGTTAAGGAGAATCGGATTTACTTTCTATGAATTCAATATATATAGACCCTTAGGCTTTGTTTTTAAGTTGTGACTGGTCTGCAATCTCTATTGACTTTTCTATTTAATCTTGTGTATATAATTTGTGTAGGTCCTTAGAGACGGTTAATAGACTGTACATGACACGTCTATTCTTGTACCAGGGACATTATCAACATCAAATTGATTGTTGTGTTTTTACTTTTCTCAAACTTTATATTTATTTCTATTTTAAAACTATTTATTGGTGATTATTTCCACCCATTGCTTTAAGGAAATGACTCTTGCAGATATTTTTAGTAAAGATGAAACTCCCTTTAAGTTAGCTTTACCTATATGATTGAATCCTGCTGCAAGACTTGAACTTTCTGATCTTCAAAGAATTTTAAGTTTGATTCGTTCTAAATAGTGAGGGTGCAAATAAAATTGAATGGTTTATTGGTTGCAAATGTCATTTCTCAGTTTAGTCAATTATATGATGTGCTTGCCAACACTACTTTTGATTAAGGCCAATTGCATATCTATAAATATATTTGGAGTCAAAATTTTCCATAATTTTTTTGGCTCACAACAATTTACCTACAAGAGATATGTTGAAGAGAAAAGGAATAAAAGTTCCACAAAGTTGTATTTTCTGTAACCAACATAAATCTGTCAAATATCTCTTTCTTCATTGTGATTTTGCAGGGAAATTTTGGTCTTGTTTCAAGGAGAAACTGCAACGTGAATTTATTGTGTTAGACGACTTATTCACTATGTTGCTATCTTGGAGCACTCATTTGCGTTCTACTCAACAGCTATAGATTTGGCATATGATTTCTATAGCTATTATCTGGTGCATATGGCTGGAAAGAAATGAAAGGGCTTTCAAGAAAAAAATGAGAGTACTGAGATTGTTGTTCAGTATAGGCTTAAGTACAACTTGTTCACTTGGTGTCTTGTTTTAAAAAATTTGAATCTCCTAGCTTCAAGGATGCAAGGATTAGTTGGCCTAAGACGTATTTTTAATTTTTATTTGACTTTTGATGTAGTCTGTTACTTCTTTAGTCCTTGTTCTTTTCTTTTATATTTTGTATCTTTTTTAGGGTGCTAAAGCCTTCTATGCCTCTCTTTTTTTTATATGTATATCCTTCTTTACCTATCTAAGTAAAAAATATATTTACTCTTTGATTATGATATCTCAAAGAGAATTTAGCTGGATGTGGACAAAAAAACAATAAATTTATCTTAACAATGTTAATATTCAATCGTGCTATATAGCCAGCGCCTTGACAGCTGATCTGACGTGGAAGGCTAATGTGGCAGAGAGATGTGTCCTTCTCTTATCCACGGAACCAAATACGGAATATATCTCTGTTCGGTTTTTTTCAAAGACTAGTCTAACATAATTAAGGAAACTGATTAGTTCTCTGTAACTCGCATCTTCATCTACATAAAAAAGAAAAAAAGAAGAAAAGGGTTTCAGTTGCTGCCTCTTTGTCTTTGCATTCCATCAGAGAAATCAAAACTTTGCATCCCATCAGAGAAATCAAAAATAACGGTACAAAACCTTAAATTTTGTTGAAATATACTCACCCATCATCTAATTACATAACAACTCAATTCAAGATCTATTAATACAAGCTCCTGACTGGTACAAGTTCCACTTTCAAACATTTCTACATGACTAATTAAAACACTTTATCAAGTTAAAATCTGGTGTAGTCATCTTGTAAAGTAAAGTTCCACACTTTGATCATCATTCATGTAGCAAATTTGTAATAATTTATGACAGA
>JAJJMB010006536.1:0-12473 GCA_023531105.1 Papaver atlanticum | reverse complement strand
AGAAAATTCTTGCAACAAGAGGATCCATCTAATCAATCTAGGTTTAGTATCCTTCTTAGACAAAAGGTATTTCAAAGCAGCATGATCGGTATAGATTACGACCTTAGAACCTAGTAGATAGGATCTAAACTTATCCAAGGCAAACACGATGGCTAACAGTTCCTTCTCGGTAGTTGTATAATTCAGTTGGGCATCATTCAGAGTTTTGCTAGCATAGTAAATCACATGAAGTAATTTGTTTTCTCGCTGTCCTAACACAACGCCTATAGCATAATCTGAAGCATCACACATAATCTCAAAGGGTAGGTTCCAGTTAGGTTCCTGGACTATGGGGGTGGTAGTGAGTAAACTCTTAAGATTCTCAAAAGCTTCTAAACACGCATCATCAAAGAAAAACTTAACATCTTTTGCAAGCAAATTGCAAAGAGGTCTAGAAATCAAGCTAAAATCCTTAATGAATCGACGATAAAATCCTGCATGCCCTAGGAATGACCTAATATCTTTTACGGTTTTTGGGACCTGTAAAGTCTTAATAAGGTCAACTTTGGCTTTGTCTACCTCTATACCCTTAGAGGATACGATGTGCCCTAACACAATTCCTGATTTAACCATAAAATGGCATTTTTCCCAATTAAGCACTAAATTCTTTTCCTTACACCTAGTCAACACTAATGTCAAATGATGCAAGCACTCATCGAAAGACGAACCAAACACTGAAAAATCATCTATAAAGACCTCTAAAAACCGTTCTACCATATCAGAAAATATGCTCATCATGCAACGCTGAAAGGTCGCAGGGGCATTACATAGCCCGAAAGGCATGCGTCTATACGCAAAGGTGCCAAAGGGACAGGTAAAAGTGGTTTTCTCTTGATCTTCTGGGGCAATAACGATCTGATTATATCCGGAGTAGCCATCTAAGAAGCAATAATGACTATGTCCAGCTAATCGCTCTAGCATTTGGTCGATGAAAGGAAGGGGAAAGTGATCCTTCCTTGTGACCTTGTTCAATTTCCTATAGTCAATACAGACACGCCATCCCGTGGTCACTCGGGTTGGGATTAACTCGTTATTATCATTTTGGACTACAGTGATACCTGATTTCTTGGGGACAACCTGAACGGGGCTGACCCACTTACTGTCCGAAATTGGGTAAATAATACCCGCATCTAACAACTTAAGCACCTCTTTTCGAACTACCTCTTTCATGTTAGGGTTCAGTCGACGTTGCATCTCCCTAGAAGGTTTGGAATCTTCCTCTAAATGAATCTGATGCATACACACAGTAGGACTTATACCCTTAATGTCTGCTATAGTCCACCCTAAAGCTTCTTTATTATCTTGAAGTACATTCACTAGCCTACTTTCCTGATCACTATCCAAATCGGAAGCTACAATCACAGGTAAAGTCTCAGATGGCCCTAAAAACACATACTTTAGAGTGTCGGGTAGTGGTTTAAGGTCCAACTTAGGAGGCTCTTCTAAAGAAGGAATTAAGGTAGTCTCAGAATCTGGTAATTGTTCGAACCTAGCTTTCCATCTATTAGTGTCTAACACAGGGGTAGATTCTAATAGAGAATTCACTTCTTCAATAGTGCAATCGTCGTCAAATTCTAAACCAAAATAGGATAGACAACTTTCTAATGGGTCCTCAGACAAAATGTTTGGTAATGACTCCTGAACTAAGGCTTCTATCATGTTCACCTCTTCAACACATGTGTCATCTAGCTCATAAGGTAGCTTACTGACATTGAAAATGTTCATCTCCATAGTCATATTACCAAAAGACAAATTCATCACACCATTTTGACAGTTAATGATCGCATTAGACGTAGCTAAAAATGGGCGACCTAGAATCACAGGTATCTGGTCTCTAGGTCAGGGACAGGTTGGGTATCTAGCACAATAAAATCCACTGGATAAATAAACTTGTCGACCTCAATGAGAACATCCTCGATAACACCTCGAGGAATTTTAACGGACCTATCAGCTAACTGCAGTGTCATCTGAGTAGGTTTCATTTCACCAAGTCCTAGCTGTAAATACACATGGTACGGCAGTAAGTTCATACTGGCTCCTAAGTCAAGTAAAGCTTTTTCTACCCGGAATTTACCTATTGTACAAGCAATGGTAGGGGAACTTGGGTCTTTGTACTTTGGAATTGTGGTGTTCTGAATGATTGAACTTACGTGACTAGATAAAAAGGCTTTCTTATGGACGCTAAGTTTTCGCTTTCGCGTACACATATCCTTAAGGAACTTGGCATAAGCAGGAATTTGCCTAATTGCATCTAATAAAGGAAGGTTTATGGTAACTTGCTTAAAAACCTCCAATATGTCATTAAAGTTCGATTCCTTTTTTGTTGGTACTAATAGCTGGGGAAATGGGGCTCTAGGCACAGAATCAGACCTCCCAGGGACTGAATTGACATCATCAGAAACTTTATCGGTCTCCTCAACTATGGGTGGTCCTGAGGGGTGAGATCCTGAGGGGTGAACTACAGTATGTTCACTATCGGGCATGGTTACCTCATTGTCTACAATTCTACCACTTCTAAGGGTTCTAATAGCATTCAATTGATTCAATGGTTTTGTACCTATTTCATGAACTCCTCTAGGGTTGGGTTGGGTTTGACTAGGAAACCTACCTTTTTCTCTCAAAGACTCATTTATCAGACCTACCTGGGTTTTTAACTCGGAAATAGCCTGACTATTTTCTTGTCCTATCTTGTTACTAGCTTGTAGACTTTGTTCTACTTATTGCTGAAATTTTGCAGTTTGCTGAGTTAACAACACGAGAGACTCCTCTAGGCTTAGGATTTTCTTATCCGACTGATTCTGAAATTGAGCTTGTCCCGAAGGATTCTTAGCATAACTAAAACCTGGGGAGCATTAGAGTTACTAAACTGACCTTGATTCTGGCCCTTAGACCAAGCAAAGTTCGGATGGTTTCTCCACCCAGGGTTATAGGTTTCTGAATATGGGTCAAATTTCGGACGATTCTCGAGTCTAGTGTTATTATAGAGAGCATTGGCTTGCTCTTCATTATTATGGCCTTCCCAAAAAGGCTCCGATCTACCACTAGTATGACCCATTTCTAGAACTTCTAACCTTTTAGCTATCGCTACATTCTTGGCATCTGATTCAGAGCCTCCTTCTACCCTATTAACGTTCCCTCTGTTTAGAAGGATTGTTTTCCGGGGTTCCCTACTATTTTCCCATTGTTGGGTCTTTTCGGCGGCTTTATTCAAAAATGCCATCGCCGCATCAACAGTTTGGTTCTCAAACCCACCTGGACACAGAGCTTCAACCGTGGATATTGTGGAATAATCTAAACCCTCATAAAGGATCTGAACTAGCCTAACCTTTTCTAAACCATGGTGAGGACATTGTGTTAACAAATCATTGAACCTTTCCAAATACCTATACAAAGATTCTCCCTCTTTTTGTGATAATGTGCAGATTTGCGTCCTAATAGACGATGTTTTATGCCTAGGGAAAAACTTATTGAAAAAGGCAGATGTAAGTTGTTCATATGTTTCGATTGACTCAGAAGTCAAACTATACAGCCACGATTTGGCTTTATCTTTCAGGGAAAAGGGAAATAACCTAAGTTTCAAAGCATCATCATCTAAGCCTCTAATTCTTAGGGTACTGCAAATTTCTTCAAAATCCCTAACATGGAAATAAGGGTTTTCATTTTCTTTTCCTAAAAAGATTGGGAGCATCTGTATGGTCCCAGATCTAAGCTCATAATTGGCTTCTGTGTCAGCTAACTTAATACACGAGGGACGAGTGGTCCTAGTCGGATTCAACAAAGCTTTCAAAGTAGCCATTTCTGGTACTATCAGAGTATTGGGGATTCTCTCCTCAGTAAAAGGAGTACGTTCGAAACAAGACTCTCCGAAAATCGGACCTTCTAGGTCAAGGTAATCGAGACGCTTAGAACTGCTAGGTTTTTCTTTAACAAATCTACCTAAGGCGTCTCTCTAACGTTCAGGCATACACAAGAATTTCTTAAATTGGAAGGGTAAGCAATCACAAATCAAGGTCGACTCAACCAAATCAAACCTATTAATTTCTAGAAAACAAAAAGCATGATGGTTCCACTTAGATTGTTTCTAGACCAGCTTCTACTCTTCCAAGAGGCAACTGGGTACAATTTTAGCAAACCTCGTAGGACAATCCGAATAAAGTAAGTCGAAGAGAAGTAGGAGAAGCTCAGAGGAGCTTTGATACCCCCATTTCTTTGGCAACGCTTCCCTGGGTTACAAGGCGGCTCTAATCGACTTACAGTAATCTTCCTGAACTTTGAGTTAGGCTAACAAGATACCCAATACGATCCTTTTGAACGACTTTCCTATAAGCTCGTTACCCTATCGGTCTCGTTCTAGTCAATATTTTTAGCTTGTGATCGTGTTTGGTATCGTTTTCCTAAAGCGGGCAAGAAGAGAACGGTGATGAAATCCGAACTCTTATCTTATATGGCCAGGCCTTTCCCTTTACTAGAAAAGTAAATGTCCGTATTCAGGTCCTCAGCAGATATGCACCTTAAGGAATACAGTAACTCGCTGACAGGGGATTCGCGAGTGTTCAGAACCTTACCTCCCGTTCCAGACGGGGGATGAATCGGTTGTAGTCGACTCGGGCCACTGACTCCTGTGTCAGTGTACGAACCCAAGGTGCAGAGACAATATCGTAATTGTCCTCCTTCTTTGCAAACAGTTTTATAATTAAAGGTACCCTTCCGTAGGGTATAATAAAAAATTAATAATGTCCAGAGTCCAAAAGTCCAAAAAAAAAAAAAAAAAAAAATTAAAAAATAATAAAGAAACCCTAATACAAATATTTCTTTTTTCTTCTAAAATAAACAAAACCCTAAATAAAAAATAAAAAATAAACTAAAGAAAATAACTAAAATAAAATTGTCTTCTTTTCCGTTCTTTTCGCTTTAATCTTGTGCTCCAAGTCTTTCCGACATCACCAAACTCCTTGGCTCAATTTTTTTCTTTATGTTCCAAAACCTGTAGATAAAAGATAAATACCCAAAAATGTAAAATAGAAAGAAAAAAAATAAAAAAAATATCTAAAACCCTAAAAACAAGTCCGCGTCGGCGACGCCAAAAATTGATGTGAATTTTAGTTGTAGTAAAAATAGTGGTAATAGGATTCGATTCTCGAACTTGTGAAGGATAACTTTAGACTTAAATTTTAAAACTAAAATATTAAAAAATCACTGATATTTAAAACAAACACTGACAAAGTTGATATCAATATTAAAAGAATACTGAGGCTAAGATTCCACTATTTTCCAAGTCCAAAGTGATTAAATCCAATATTTATATTTACTCAATTTTTGTGTTTAATTTGATTCTAAACTATTGCAACATGTAGATTTTCAAAATAACAAGTGTAAATCCAAAGTATAAAGCATCAAAAACCAATGGCTAAGCATGCTCTATCAAAAGAAATAACAATTGCTTAACAAAAATCATTCAAACAATTATAAATCAAGGCAAATAATCATAAAAATAATTGAAATAAAATAAATAAAATAGAATATACCACTTTTTGTTGGAAAAATAGCTTCCTCTATCGCCTCAGTAATGGGGTTTAGATCCTCAAATTAATCATGTTCTCAAAATACATGTTTATGGTTCAAAAATTGATTAAAAGAGTGAAAAGAATACACTGTAGTCGTTGAAAGTCTAAAACAGAAGACTGAATCGTTGCTGAAGGGTTTCAGTCACTGCAGACAGGAACGATAGAAGCTCGTGGTCAATGAAAATAATTCTGCCTCTGCGACTGTTGCATGTGCGTCTTATGTTCATCGTCTTCTTCTTCTTCAGCAGCAGCAGCAGAGTTTCTGTACTCGATTTTCTTCGCCTCTCTAGTGCTCTAAACTTCTCCAAACTCTCCCAAATTGTTCGTCTTCCTTTTTATGACTCGAATCAACCTATGTATATCCACCAGACCCAAAATCTCTCGAGTTAATCCACAAATATTCATCCATTACGAAAATACCTTCCTTTGAGTTACCAAAAAAGGTATTTCTGCATAAACGGAATCATAATGGGGCTTTAAGTTGGTAGAAACGATAAAGTAGTACTTCCCCACGATCCCGATCCCGAGTATGGTCTTCGGTTTTCTTTTCTTCGCAAGTTACAGGATTTTTCTTCCCTGTTTAATTTTCTCTACGCGTCAACTTGGTTTTCAACTCTCCAGTAGACTGAATAAGGACTCAATTCATCACGTAAAATCCTCCGGTACTCCCAGTTATCAACCAAAATATCCGAGAATATATGCAACTCTCTGTTTCGTAAAAACTTGATCTTTATCCCTGTTTTATCGATTCTACAGCTCATACCAAGCCTGTCTATCCTTAACAGGGTTAACCCAACGAAAATCAGCCCTTGAATCTCCTTAAAAGTTGTCCACAATTCCAACCCTAAAATCTGTTCTTTGAAAACAAATTTTCCCGCCTTTTTCTGTTTTGAAATTTTGAGAAGAAATGTGACCTCCCCCTATCCAGTCCCGGTCTGTGCTTAGCAGCTGCTTGGAAATGGGTTACCCCTTATCAAAAATGAGAGTCCGAATAGCAAATGTCCTCCCAGGTACCTTTAACAACTTTTCGAGCCAATTTTGCCGCAAAAGCCTATTCCTCCAAAAACACCTACAAAGGGATAAAATACCAAAATTAGTACAGAAATGGGTACTAACACTATACATAAAATAGATGAAAATAGACACATAAATGCGTCTACCATTGACATCTGGGTGTCTTTTTTCAACTTCTAAATGTGCACTTCACAGTTTGTGGCCACATCCAAGGGAATACAGAACACTTCTGCAATGCGTTTATATCTCGGTGAACTACATGCTTTCGGTCGTTGTTAAAAGAGTATGTAAGTAGTGATATGTTTTGCTTTTTATGATTGTTTTTCATTTCTGGGTGTTGAAATGAAACTTTAGTAGTAATTAAAATTCATGCTGAGGGAACATATCTATCGATCTCGTAGAGGTTAGTTTTGCTCTTCATATGTGGTTATCATGGCCATCAGAATCCATATGCTCATATAAGTTTTACAGAATATAGAGCTGTGTATTCTTATACACATTTTTTTTGTTGATAAATTGCAGTCCACTGGAACCTACATCGCAGTCTCGAGGTTTCGTGCGCAACTCTTTTGCCACCTTCTGTTCTCAGTCGAGGTGTTGGTTGGCAGGTTAATTAGATGATGCTCTGCTGCAGCAAGTTTGGAGTAGAAAGGTTGGAGAACAAGGAAGTCCTTAGGTTGAAAAGCAGCTGCAAGTTTTGTCAGTAAGAACTGAACTTAGGTTAAAATTTTATTCGATGATAGAACAAACTTCAGTTAGATGAATTTGTGAACATAGGAATTTCTATGAACTGAACTTAGCATTACTGTGTATTCCCTTAGTTTTTGAAACTTAGAAGAAAATTTGAGTACTTAGAAGAACAAAATTTGGTACTTAGAAGAATTCAAGTTCTTTTTTTGTATGAATCGATTTGAATGTGATAAGAATTGATTGAATGTGAGATAAATTTGATTGAAAAAAATATTGTTAATTGTGGAGGATGAAATGAAATGTGTATGCATGTTATTTTGAATTCCGGCGTATTTCCGGCCGGTCAAAATTGGTCATTGTTGATTGATTTTGACCAGGCCAATGTTGACCGGCAGTAATTTTTTTGTTGTTACAAAAAAATTCGTAACGGCTTCCAGATGTTACAACGTAATGTTACAAAATAAATTCGTAACGGCACTCGCGCGTTACGACAATGCCAGGTCGTAACGGCGTGCGGCCGTTACAATTTTTTTTTGTAACGCCTAGTGGGCCATTACAAAAAATTTGTAGCACCGTGTTTCGTAACGGTTGAGAACCGTTACAACCCCAATTTGTAACGCTGAAAAACCGTTACGATTCGGGGGAAATGGTGTAGTGGGAACAACATATCATATTGCTATTGTAGTTATATTGACTACAAAAGGGGAATAACAAAGATGTTCGGATTGAAAATCTACCTATCTTTCCTTTAGGGCGAGTATTAGCTTTGTTATTCAAATGTCAACAGCGACATTTATGGATTGAATATATGCGGGTTATTGTGCTATTGAAACTTGGAATAAAGCATATGTGTAATGAATTCTTGTAATTTGTTTATCCATATGTAGAGTTTTGTCACTAAAATTGACAAAAGGGGAGATTGTTAGAGCATAGCTCGGTTGAACCCACAAAGCGTTGGTATGTCAAGTTTGGCTGCCATATTTTAGTGAACCAAAACTCATCTAAAGAGTCGCTTGATTATGTAACTAGAGACAACTTCGTATAGGTTAGACTAGAAAGTCTAGGATTATGAGACATACAAGTATTACTCGAAGACTTGAAGAAGTAACAAGCTACAACGACGACATCATCCTTCCTCTTGAGGTTAGTAATATTTGACTTGAACAGTTTCATTCCTAACGTATCTTTCAAGTCATGCTATATTGAAAACATAACTGCGAAGCTATGAATGATTATACTCTAGTAGTGAGACATGATCACATGATCATTATGTTAAGGAATTAGGATACGAAGTATAACGCTTATCTTTTGGACTTCATATATATGACATCGACATTATCGTATGAATGCTATTGTGATTATGTGTATGGGTAAAGGTGAGGATTTCGTCCTAGGAAACAATGTTTACATTTGTTTAAAAGAAGTACATTCATGAACTTGTTTTATGAATCGAAAGGGAAATCGCTAGGCTTATTGGTATTGTTATATCTTTGGATTACCAATATGTGTGAGTTAGTAGAACCGATCATAACTTGTTATGTATCTTGGTAAAACTAGTCACAATGCCTGACTTATGATTTGGTATGACTTTTATTAGTGTAACCGATCCCAAGTAATTACATGAGATGGTATGATCGATATTTGTAATTGGTGTGACCGATCACAAAAGAGTTATGTAATCGATCCTTGTAATTGGCGTAACCGTTCCTAGTAATTGGTGTAACCAATCCTGGTAATTGGTGTAACCGATCCTTGTGACTTGTGTAAACCGATCACAAGTAATACCATGAGAATATGGTAACCGGTCCTGGTAATTGATGTAACCGATCCTGGTAACTGATGTAACCGGTCCCAGTAACCATATTAGTGATTTGATATTTGATCCTTGTAACCGATCACATTAAGGTAGAACCGATCCTTGTGTTTGGTAGAACCGTAAACCCATGATTAGTGATTTGATATTTGATCAATCACATAGTTGTCTTGGAATACATATGAACCAATTCTAAACTTGTTTGGAAGTGTGGTATAATCGATTCCAAGATTGTAAATATGAAAAAGGATTTACAAAGAAAAGATGTCAACATACTTTGAACATGATCAATAACTCTTATCTTTTATTGTTCAAAGATATTCCTTAATAACTCAAGGAGATCCTTAACTGAAATAAATTAAGAATCTTTTAATTAAGGTTATTAGTTTTATATGCTTTTAATTACCAGCAATTAAATGCATATCTCTGGAAAATAAAAATTGGTAATGTGCATTTACTAATTGGAGATTTTCTAGTGAGATTTCGGTAAATATTGGACAAAGCATTTCCAGGAATTATGAAAACCGATTTGGGCATTTATTGCATATCTTAAGAATATTCGGTTTTGGAAATTCCTTGGTGTCCAAACATCCTTGGTCTATAAATACCCAAGTTTTCATTTTTAGCAAACTATCCTAAGAGCCAGGCAAACTTCATCTTTTTGTTGTTTCTGGTGGAGTCGTCTATCCGGAGAGGAAAGTACCCTAATTAGGAGAAATCTCTTACGACCGCTCGTTTAAATACTTCTGTGGGATCAAGAATCTCTACGAGTACCGTTGGTGGGCAACTAGATAATTGCAGTTTATTTTAGTTTTCGATTGATTTGATTGACTAACGGTTGTTGAACTTTGATTGCACCTAGTTTGTTTATTCTTGAGAATCTTCTCTTCTAATATAAGATTCACTCAAACTAGATCGAAGCGTCGACGGGATCTTTAGAACTGTTTGTAGACCTAAAGACATCTTGTGCTAATCCATTGTTAACATACTTCGTTCTGTGTGTGATTGATCACAAGATTCAAGTGGTGTTATGCAGGTGTTTATTTAAGATTAAAGAAGATTTGAAGACAAAGAAGATTTCTTATTTGGTTTCTATATCTTTGTGTATGGACAAACCTTGATCGGCTGGGATCCAACTAGAATCGGATTTATTCAATTGGTTAGTTGTGTAAGATTGGCATCACCTTATAGTTTTTTGTTTGATTCTATATTGATTGATTGCAAATCTAAAATCTGTTACTTCAGTAGTTGTTGGATAGATTGATCTGACCAGGCAAAGGAGTTTATTTGTTAAACGGAAGAGCCTTTGCATATGACCTTAGATATCTTCATCTGAAAGAATCAAGAGAGTTGTTACCAAACAGATTTTTTGTTCCTTTACTGTTTGGAATACGATCCAAAGGAATTGTTCCATTACGTGCACTTATTGAATGTCGGAAGCGCAAGGATACTGATGAAACTAAGTGAACTATAGGTTTAGTTGCTTGGTCTCAACTATACGAAGTTGGTTTAGATTTTGTATAACGGCTTAATTCTGAGAGTATTCAATTATGGACTAGGTCCCGGGTTTTTTCTGCATTTGCGGTTTCCTTGTTAACAAAATCTTGCTTTGTCATTTACTTTTCTTTTCCGCAATTATAATTGTTGTTATTATAATTTAAAGTAAATTACACAAACGTTAACTCCGTATTACTTGATAGTGATCCTATAGAGTTTGGTTAAGTCCGAACCTATTATCAAGTAATCAAGCTTTGATTGTTGTATTGTCTCAATCTCTTATCTATAGACGATCACACAAAGTGTGAATACCGATTTGTAGTATTGTCTCGACTTTGTCCATAGACAATCACTTTCGGTGAGAGGACTTATAGGTTGATAAATTAAAGATTGTGGTGTATTTGGGTACCCTCGTTTTTTCACAATGTACCATGCACGCACTATTACCGGCATGCTCGATAATGAATTCTCTATCTCGGCGGTGTACTTAAGGAGCTCTCTTTATATTTGAAATTCCGACTACAACTTCAAATTTTGGGTATTTTTTTTGGTGGCATGGTGAAATTATGAATGCCATGCCGAGTAAGCCCTTGCTGGCATGGTGTTCATACTCTCACCATGCCAGCATTGAGTTTTTTCAGGCTAACAATGGCGAATTCCATAGGAAAAAAAAATCAAATTTCATGACATTAATACATGTACCCCAAGTATTTGGGGTACTTGTTTGTTGACCTTGTTTACTTTCTTGGGTTGGTTCTTCACGAAAATCTTCATGCTCATAAATATCAAAATATTATACGTTCCTAATAAAGTTATATTTTTATATCAGTCTATCGCCAAAGACATGGAAATGTGTGCGTGATTTTGGTCACATTTCTTTACCCCATAACTAGCATTAATGTATGGCTTTGAGAAATATGTGAATTTGTTATGCAAAAATGGTTAGAATGGTTAGAATTAGGGCATTTTCGATTTTTTTTCTTTTGGAATTTGGTGGCTCTCCCTTGTGTATCAGCAAAAAGATTAGTGATGATATCCGGAGGAGCATATCAATCCAGATCTCATGGATATTAAAGTAGTTATTTATTTATTTATTTATTTCCATTCTTTTTACCTATTGGTTGAACCGAACTCTCAAAAGACTGTACAAAAAATGGTTATGTGTTTCAGATGCCAAAGGATCGCATGTGTCGAGTCATTCTCAACTTTTACTAAAGAGTATCAAAGTCTAGTGGCCCTGCAAAGCTAATAACGCTCTCACTAGGGACTGCCAGTGATATACTGGAGGAAGGTGGGGATGACGTCAAGTCCGCATGGCCCTTATGGGCTGGGCCACACACGTGCTACAATGGCAATTACAGTGGGAAGCAAGGCCGTAAGGCGGAGCGAATCCAGAAAGATTGCCTCAGTTCGGATCTAGGGGCACTAGCACGAGCAAAAATGGTTGAAAAGTCTACTGTTTGAAAGAGAGTAAAACGACCCGAAATCCCAGGAGCTAATCCCGGGGCTTCTTCCTCGAGTCATGTCATGATCGCGCACTCGACGAAAGAGCTTGACAAGCGAAATTGTATTGACGTCCACGCAGCATCGTTTGAAATTCCTCCAATTCCAACTCCTACATGTAAGTAGGACAAGATGGTTTCCACGAGATAAGAAATATGTGGAGTGTTAGTTGTTGGGGACAGAAGATGGCAGAGTTTAAAAGGCGCAGAGTGGAATACTAGCCCATAATAAGCTGGCCAGATATGCTAAAGTATCTAAATAAAAGAGGTATATTTTTAACCCTAGGGTCATTCCAAAAACTAATTATCTCCCCGTTACCAATACACCATCTTGAGGAATCCTTAATGACATCT
>JAJJMB010006530.1:0-10024 GCA_023531105.1 Papaver atlanticum | reverse complement strand
GAGCTGGAGCTTTCTGTGAGCTCCTGCCTTGTCAAGTGAAAAGTTTAGCTGCTTAATAGCCCAGTAGGCTCTATGCTCTAACTCAACAGGTAGGTGACATGCCTTGCCAAAAACTAAACGATAGGGTGACATTCCAATGGGTGTCTTAAACGCAGTACGATAAGCCCATAAGGCATCAGTAAGCCTTGTCGACCAGTCTTTCCTATTAGGATTAACTGTTTTCTCTAGAATACGCTTAATTTCCCTATTGGAAACCTCTACCTGACCACTAGTCTGTGGGTGATATGGGGTAGCTACTTTATGGGTAATACCATATTGTTTCATTAAAAGAGCAAACGGTCTATTACAAAAGTGTGAACCTCCATCACTAATTATAGCTCGCGGCGTACCGAAACGTGTAAGTATATTTTCTTTCAAAAACTGGACTACGACCCTGTGGTCATTTGTTCTACACGGAACCGCCTCAACCCACTTAGACACATAGTCTACAGCGACAAGTATGTAAAGATAACCAAAAGAATTAGGAAATGGACCCATAAAATCAATGCCCCACACATCAAAGATCTCAATCACTAAAATAGGGTTCAAAGGCATCATATTTCTACGGGAAATGGTTCCTAACCTCTGGCAACGCTCACAAGAAACACAATGACTATGGGAGTCTTTAAACAACGATGGCCAGTAAAATCCACACTGCAATATCTTAGCAGCAGTTTTTTTAGCACTAAAATGACCCCCACATGCATGTTCATTACAAAAGGAGATAATACTGGACTGGTCACTCTCAGGTATACATCTCCTAATAATCTGGTCTGGACAATACTTAAACAGATAAGGATCGTCCCAAAAGAAATGCTTAACCTCGGCTAAAAACCTAGAACGATCTTGTTTACCCCAATGTTGAGGCATTCGACCAGTAACAAGATAATTCACTATATGTGCATACCAAGGTGATTGGGAAACAGAGAACAATTGTTCATCAGGAAAGCTATCCCTTATAGGAAGGGACTCATTAGAATGATCAACAACTAGCCTAGACAAGTGATCTGCTACTACATTTTCTACACCCTTTTTGTCTCTAATGTCTAGAGAAAATTCTTGCAACAAGAGGATCCATCTAATCAATCTAGGTTTAGTATCCTTCTTAGACAAAAGGTATTTCAAAGCAGCATGATCGGTATAGATTATGACCTTAGAACCTAGTAGATAGGATCTAAACTTATCCAAGGAAAACACGATGGCTAACAGTTCCTTCTCGGTAGTTGTATAATTCAGTTGCGCATCATTCAGAGTTTTGCTAGCATAGTAAATCACATGGAGTAATTTGTTTTCTCGCTGTCCTAACACAACGCCTATAGCATAATCTGAAGCATCACACATAATCTCAAAGGGTAGGTTCCAGTTAGGTTCCTGGACTATGGGGGTGGTAGTGAGTAAACTCTTAAGCTTCTCAAAAGCTTCTAAACACGTGTCATCAAAGACAAACTTAACATCTTTTGCAAGTAAATTGCAAAGAGGTCTAGAAATCAAGCTAAAATCCTTAATGAATCGACGATAAAATCCTGCATGCCCTAGGAATGACCTAATATCTTTTACGGTTTTTGGGACCTGTAAAGTCTTAATAAGATCAACCTTGGCTTTGTCTACCTCTATACCCTTAGAAGATACGATGTGCCCTAACACAATTCCTGATTTTACCATAAAATGGCATTTTTCCCAATTAAGCACTAAATTCTTTTCCTTACACCTAGTCAACACTAATGTCAAATGATGCAAGCATTCATCGAAAGATGAACCAAACACTGAAAAATAATCCATAAAGACCTCTAAAAACCGTTCTACCATATCAGAAAATATGCTCATCATGCAACGCTGAAAGGTCGCAGGGGCATTACATAGCCCGAAAGGCATGCGTCTATACGCAAAGGTACCAAAGGGACAGGTAAAGGTGGTTTTCTCTTGGTCTTCTGGGGCAATAACAATCTGATTATATCCGGAGTAGCCATCTAAGAAGCAATAATGACTATGCCCAGCTAATCGCTCTAGCATTTGGTCGATGAAAGGAAGGGGAAAGTGATCCTTCCTTGTGACCTTGTTCAATTTCCTATAGTCAATACAGACACGCCATCCCGTGGTCACCCGGGTTGGGATTAACTCGTTATTATCATTCTGGACTACAGTGATACCTGATTTCTTGGGGACAACCTGAACGGGGCTGACCCACTTACTGTCTGAAATTGGGTAGATAATACCTGCATCTAACAACTTAAGCACCTCTTTTCGAACTACCTCTTTCATGTTAGGGTTCAGTCGACGTTGCATCTCCCTAGAAGGTTTGGAGTCTTCTTCTAAATGAATCTGATGCATACACACAGTAGGACTTATACCCTTAATGTCTGCTATAGTCCACCCTAAAGCTTCCTTATTATCTTGAAGCACATTCACTAGCCTACTTTCCTGATCACTTTCCAAATCGGAAGCTACAATCACAGGTAAAGTCTCAGATGGCCCTAAAACACATACTTTAGAGTGTCGGGTAGTGGTTTAAGGTCCAACTTAGGAGGCTCTTCTAAAGAAGGAATTAAGGTAGTCTCAGAAACTGGTAATTGTTTGAACCTAGCTTTCCATCTATTAGTGTCTAACACAGGGGTAGAATCTAATAGGGCATTTACTTCTTCAATAGTGCTATCGTCGTCAAAATCTAAACCAAAATGGGATAGACAACTTTCTAATGGGTCTTCGGACAAAATGTTTGGTAATGACTCCTGAACTAAGGCTTCTATCATGTTCACCTCTTCAACACATGTGTCATCTAGCTCATAAGGTAGCTTACTGACATTAAAAATGTTCATCTCCATAGTCATATTACCAAAAGACAAATTCATCACACCATTTCGACAGTTAATGATCGCATTAGACGTAGCTAAAAATGGGCGACCTAAAATCACAGGTATCTGGTTCTCTGGGTCGGGGACAGGTTGGGTATCTAGCACAACAAAATCCACTGGATAAATAAACTTGTCGACCTCAATGAGAACATCCTCGATAACACCTCGAGGAATCTTAACGGACCTATCAGCTAACTGCAGTGTCATCTGAGTAGGTTTCATTTCACCAAGTCCTAGCTGTAAATACACATGGTACGGCAGTAAGTTCACACTGGCTCCTAAGTCAAGTAAAGCTTTTTCTACCCGGAATTTACCTATTGTACAAGCAATGGTAGGGGAACCTGGGTCTTTGTACTTTGGAGTTGTGGTGTTCTGAATGATTGAACTCACGTGACTAGCTAAAAAGGCTTTCTTATGGACGCTAAGTTTTCGCTTTCGCGTACACATATCCTTAAGGAACTTGGCATAAGCAGGAATTTGCTTAATTGCATCTAATAAAGGAAGGTTTATGGTAACTTGCTTAAAAACCTCCAATATGTCATTAAAGTTCGATTCCTTCTTTGTTGGTACTAATAGCTGGGGAAATGGGGCTCTAGGCACAAAATCAGACCTCCCAGGGACGGAATTGACTTCATCAGAAACTTTATCGGTCTCCTCAGCTATGGGTGGTCCTGAGGGGTGAGATCCTGAGGGGTGAACTACAGTATGTTCACTATCGTGCATGGTTACCTCATTGTCTACAATTCTACCACTCCTAAGGGTTCTAACAGCATTCAACTGATTCGATTGTTTTGCACCTATTTCATGAACTCCTCTAGGGTTGGGTTGTGTTTGACTAGGAAACCTACCTTTTTCTCTCAAAGACTCATGTATCAGACCTACCTGGGTTTTCAGCTCGGAAATGGCCTGACTATTTTCTTGTCCTATCTTGTTACTAGCTTGTAGACTTAGTTCTACTGATTGCTGAAATTTTGCAGTTTGCTGAGTTAACAAAACAAGAGATTCCTCTAGGCTTAGGATTTTCTTATCCGACTGATTCTGAAATTGAGCTTGTCCCGAAGGATTCTTAGCATAACTAAAACCTGGTGGAGCATTAGAGTTACTAAACTGACTTTGATTCTGGCCCTTAGACCAAGCAAAGTTCGGATGGTTTCTCCACCCAGGGTTATAGGTTTCTGAATATGGGTCAAATTTCTGACGATTCTCGAGTCTAGTGTTATTATAAAGAGCATTGGCTTGCTCTTCATTATTATGGCCTTCCCAAAAAGGCTCTGATCTACCACTAGTGTGACCCATTTCTAGAGCTTCTAACCTCTTAGCTATCGCTGCAATCTTGACATCTGATTCAGAGCCTCCTTCTATCCTATTAACGTTTCCTCTGTTTAGAAGAATCGTTCTCCGGGGTTCCCTACTATTTTCCCATTGTTGGGTCTTTTCGGCGGCTTCATTCAAAAATGCCATTGCCGCATCAACAGTTTGGTTCTCAAACCCACCTGTACACAAAGCTTCAACCGTGGATATTGTGGGATAATCTAAACCCTCATAGAGGATCTGAACTAGCCTAACCTTTTCTAAACCATGGTGAGGACATTGTGTTAACAAATCATTGAACCTTTCCAAATACCTATACAAAGATTATCCCTCTTGTTGTGAGAATGTGCAGATTTGCGTCCTAATAGACGATGTTTTATGCCTAGGGAAAAACTTATTGAAAAAGGCAGATGTAAGTTGTTCATATGTTTCGATTGACTCAGAAGTCAAACTATACAGCCACGATTTGGCTTTATCTTTCAGGGAAAAGGGAAATAACCTAAGTTTCAAAGCGTCATCATCTAAGCCTCTAATTCTTAGGGTACTGCAAATTTCTTCAAAATCCCTAACATGGAAATAAGGGTTTTCATTTTCTTTCCCTAAAAAGATTGGGAGCATCTGTATGGTCCCAGGTTTAAGCTCATAGTTGGCTTCTGTGTCAGCTAACTTAATACACGAGGGACGAGTGGTCCTAGTCGGATTTAATAAAGCTTTCAAAGTAGCCATTTCTGGAACTATCGGAGTATTAGGAATTCTTTCTTCAGGAGAATGTTCAACACAGGACTCTCCAAAAATTGGACCTTCTAGATTAAGGTAATCGAGACGCTTAGAACTGCTAGGTTTTTCTTTTACAAATCTACCTAGGGCGTCTCTTTTACGTTCAGGCATACACAAGATTTTCCTAAAATTGGAAGGACAAGCAATCACAAATCAAGGACGACTCAACCAAATCAACCCTATTGATTTCTAGCAAACAAAAAGCATGATGGCTCCACTTAGATTGTTTCTAGACCAGCTTCTACTCTTCCAAGAGGCAACTGGGTACAATTTTAGCAAACCTCGTAGGACTATCCGAATAAAGTAATTTGAAGAGAAGTAGGAGAAGCTCAGAGGAGCTTTGATACCCCCACCTCTTTGGCAACGCTTCCTTGGGTTACAAGGCGGCTCTAATCGACTTACAGTAATCTTCCTGAACTTTGAGTTAGGCTAACAAAATACCCAATACGATCCTTTTGAACGACTTTCCTACAAGCTCGTTACCCTATCGGTCTCGTTCTAGTCAATATTTTAATCTTAGGTTCGCGTTCGGTGTCGTTTTCCTAAGGCGGGCAAGAAGAGAACGGTGATGAAATCCGAACCCTTATCTTGTATGGCCAGGCCTTGCCCTTTACTAGAAAAGTAAAATCCGGATTCAGGTCCTCAGCAGATATGCACCTTAAGGAATACAGTAACTCGCTGACAGGGGATTCGCGAGTGTTCAGAACCTTACCTCCCGTTCCAGACGGGGGATGAATCGGTTGTAGTCGACTCGGGCCACTGACTCCTGTGTCAGTGTACGAACCCAAGGTGCAGAGACAATATCGTAATTGTCCTCCTTCTCTGCAAACAGTTTTAATATTTAAAGATACCCTTCCGTAGGGTATATAAAAAATAAAAATAATGTCCAATGTCCCAAAAAGTCCAAAAAAAAAGAAAGGAAAAATTACAAAATAATAAAGAAACCCTAATACAATTTTTTTTTAGAAAATAAAATAAAATAAAATAAACAAAACCCTA
The DNA here is from genome assembly GCA_023531105.1 of Papaver atlanticum. Classification (NCBI taxonomy): domain Eukaryota; kingdom Viridiplantae; phylum Streptophyta; class Magnoliopsida; order Ranunculales; family Papaveraceae; genus Papaver; species Papaver atlanticum. The sequence continues at coordinate 4,049 of JAJJMB010006530.1, read as the reverse complement.
AAAAAAATAACTAAAATAAAGTTGTCTTCTTTTCCGTTCTTTTCGCTTTAATCTTTTGCTCCAAGTCTTTACGAAATCACCAAACTCCTTGGCTCAATTTTTTTTTTCTTTACGTTCCAAAACCTGTAGACAAAAGACAAATACCCAAAAACGTAAAATAGGACAAAAATAAATAAAAATAAAAATAAATCTAAAACCCTAAAAACAAGTCCGCGTCGGCGGCGCCAAAAACTGATGTGAGTTTTAATTGTAGTAAAAATAGTGGTGAAAAGGTTCGATGCTCGAACTTGTGAAGGATTCTTTTAGACTCAAATTAACTAAAATAAAATTGTATCAAATTAAAAAAAAAAAAACACCGAGACTTTGGATTCCACCATTGACCAATTATTTGATAAATTCTAATCAATATTCATGCAATATTTTTCTTTAAGTTGACTCTAATATTTGCCTCTAATTTGGTTCTTGAAGTAATAATTGTAAGCACGAAGCATGAAACATCAAAAGTATTAAAACCAAGCATGTCCCATCAAAACACTTCACAACTACTCAATAAAAACCAATTTTTCTTTTAAGTTCTATGCAAAAAATCATGTTAAATAATTGCAATAAATAATAAAAATAGAATTATACCACTTTTCATGGAACAATGGCTTCCTTCGTCGCCTCGGCTAAGGGGTTTAGCTCCTCATATTAATCGTGTTCTCAAAATACATGTTTGGTGTTCAAAAGTTGATTACAAGAGAGAAAAGGGTATACTGTAGTCGCTGAAAGTCTAATACAGCGGACGGAATCGTTGCTGAAGAGGTTCGGTGACTGCGGGATGATGCGACCGTAACTCGTTGTCACTGAAAATAAGTCTGCCTCTGCAACTTTCTTTTTCTGCTGTTTATGTTCTTCGTCTTCTCCGGTAACAGTTTGCACCAGCAGAACGTGATTTCTTCCAATGATTTTTCTAGCTTCTCTAAGGCTCTAAACTTCCCCTAACTTCTTCCTTTTTTTCCTAGGACTCTAACCAACCCTTTTATACATAGTAGAGCAAAGAAAATTCGAGAATAATTTTGGTTTTTTCCTCTACAGCACGTTACGTTATTTCCCTTTTGATTTCTGTTTCACGCGTACTCAGTCGTCCAAACTCCTCCCTTGATAGAAACAAGTCTCTAATAAGAGTTTCCAGCCTCTTCTTCACGTAAATTTCCAAAAAAATAAACCAAGAAACTTCCCAAAAATAGAACGTGATATTTTAACCATTTTTCGCTTCCAATTCGAGTTCTAGCCACTTTGGATCCATTCCAACACCCTTACCTCGCCTGTTAGGTCCATAGGAACAAACCCAATCAAATTCAGCCCTTTAATCTCCCTAAAAATCGATCAAAAATCCATCCAAAAATCGTCTGTGAAAAAAAACGAATTCCCGCCAAAATTCTGTTTTTGAAAACGTGAAGAAATGTGACCTCCCCCTATCCAGTCTCGGTCTGTGCTTAGCAGCTGCTTGGAAATGGGTTACCCTTTATCCAAAATAAGAGTCCGAATAGCAAATGTCCTCCCAGGAGCCTTTAACAACTTTTCGAGCCAATTTTTCCGCAAAAGCCTATTTTTGCCAAAATACACCTACAAGGGATAAAATACCAAAATTAGTGCAAAAATGGGTACTAACACTATACATAAAAGAGATGAAAATAGACACATAAATGCGTCTATCACATCTTCAGTCTACTGATCAACTTGCAGATATTTTTACAAAGCCGTTAGGAGCTCCACAATTTGGCTGTCTGGTTAGCAAGTTGGGCGTTCGTTCTGGCTCTACCGCTCCAACTTGAGGGGGTATTAAGTTTATCAGTCCCTTGATAAACTTCACTCATGTACAGGCTTTTGTAACGTATATAAGTTTTCCTATTTTTCTGTTGTAACAACTTTTAGTCATCCTGTTTCGTAGCTCATTAGGTTTAGTCATCCTGTTCTTTTGCCTTTTCTGTTTTGTTATCCTTATCCGTGTAGAATTCTACACTTATGTAATCAGTATAATACAAGTTAATGAAATCATTCTCAACACAGTTGTGAGAGAAACAAACTCAATACCATTATTTCAAGATATATCATTTCATACCCAATCAAAAATCTGTACAAATCTTCGTGTCTAATCTCAAAATCCGTATACAATTCTCAGCTATATGGAAGAAGAAAAAAAAGGATGGTGTTTTCAAATTTGAAAATACCAATTTATTTTAAACTGTCATTTCATGGACTTCCGTACAGAAACCCCTTCAAGAATGTAACTTTTTCCACCCCCGCCACCGAAGTCCATGAAATGACATTTTAAAACAATTTTAGCTTCGGCTTTAGGCCTTAGCCAACTGCAGTTCAACTTAAACTGAATAGCTGTCCTAGAATTGGCTTTATATGAAAACCCTTATTCCAAAAGCATTCTCAAACTAAAACTCTAGCCAATATGATCAGCCTTCAGTAGACACTACTAAGCACATGTAAACTGCCATACTCAATAAACCAGAAATATCACAGTTAATAAGTACTGCGGATGCCCTACAGGGGCTTGAAGATCATATATTTAGATTGCTATTTGAAAAACAAAAATAAAATGTTTCAATATAAAGCCAAAGATTGCTTAAGACAGAATAACAGAAGCAATTTCAAAACTAATGTAGGAAGCAAGTTGTGCAACTGTTGACCAAACCTAATCATGTCACATCCATTTAACGGTACTGGTACACATATCTAATCCAGCATGTTACTAGTTACTTCTTTAACTTGAAATCGATCATCATATAGACATATACAAAAAAAAGACGTACTTCAATAAGTTCAACCTCAAATACAAGCCATGCATCTGCTGGCACATCACTCCGTGCTTTAGATCCACAGTAACTGAAATCGAAGAATATTTTATTCAACGAACAAAATACAGAGAAATTTAATCAGAGGCAGAAACAGAAAAATGAGATTTTATTTTGATATATTATCTTCCATAACGGTTGTGTTAATGCATACCCCATGGATGGTGGAACTGTGAGTCTTCTTTTGTCACCGACATGCCTTCAAAGTTAGAGCCACGAAACTCGTGTAAAGAAAAATAAGTTTACAACCGTGAAAACAAAACGTACAGGTTAACAATGAAAAGGCTATTAGCTAAATAGCTCAATTGCATGAAACTTTTTACCATTAATCCCATCATCCAACCCTTTAATAAGTTGTCCTATGCCTGCAAGACGTAACGTAAAATAAACAAGAATCGTCTATGGATGTGCAAACAATGATGCATGAAATGTGTGTAATAGCTGATTTATTACCTAATTTGAAACTTTCTTTCCATGGCTTGGTATAATTTGATTCACAGACATAGCCAGTGCTCTTTATTTGACCGAAGTAATAGATTTCCACCTGAAACAAGGTTTGAGTTACTTGAATGAGTTCACAAATTCCATTTTGAGCATTATCATATTCCAAATACACACATTCTGTGTGTGTGTGAGAGGTAGAGAGAGAGAGAGAGGGAGAGAGAGAGAGGGAGAGAGAGAGAGAGATGTACATAACATCCATGATAAGCTATTTGAGGCTTCCCGCTCGTTCGTATGTCTTCAATAAACAAACCACTGGCCATTGTTCTTACACGACATCCATTCACTTCTGTGTCCTTGTATTCGGGGTCCCTACCCATCTCCAATACTTTAAACTCACTGCATTCAGAATCAGCAACATTTCCAGCAACAACAGCAGTGGACTTACAAATTTGCAAAATATTCATGATGGAAGCTAACTAGATTTGCTTGCCGTAGTGCAAGTTGTGAAAGGCTTGATAAGCCGGGTAAAAACTATGTTATATTTTTTTGGAGATATTCTCTAGTCGACCCGATACTTGTTACTGGAAAAGACTTTGGATATGGATTTGGAAGCTAACTAGATATCCAAGCGAGTATAATACTCGTACTAGCAACCGATCAACTAAAAAAAAAAAAAAATCGTACTAGTGTGCACAATTGAAAATTTTGCAAACAACACATTAGAATACCCAACAGTTAACTCATTTTGCATATTCT
>JAJJMB010006529.1:0-11206 GCA_023531105.1 Papaver atlanticum | reverse complement strand
TTTTTGTTCTATACTTCACTAATACAAAACTAGAGTAGAGACCCATCTTTGATATTTCCTCCAAAAAAAAACATTCTTCTTTCTGACAAGGCATAAAGATCATTTACTACTCCATGTCAAAACCGTAAGTCTTCTCATAGTAGTAGTGTTCACAACTAACAGTCTTTCTGCTTCAAAAACAAATCAACAGTCTTTCTATACCAGCCATCTACGGAGCTACCTTCCAACTTGTTTCTGTGCAGGAAAGAATTGAGAAGTTTTTTAGTTGGTGGTCGACCAATGCCTCTTTAGTAGTTTAAAGAAAATTGTTTGTCTGCTAGTGGGTTGGACTTTTTGCTGGAAGATTTCGTGTTCGCCATTGTGTTTCTTAACACGATTCGGCTTGGAAGCACTTCATACAGTGTGTTTCTTCCTGCGATTGGCCTTGGGAACACTTTGTTTCATGTGTTTCTCCCATTTTTGGTTAGAAACACTTTCTGCTATTACGCACGTTGTTACTTAGTTTATAAAAAATATTTTTCGTTTGCGCAATTTGTTCTTCTTTTATGAGTGGTGGATATGGATTGTCCGAGTTGCTGAAGATGATGTGGTATAAAATACTGTCTTCGTATTTGAACGTATATATATATACCTTGCCCCTGTTTTATGCCATAGCATCTGATGCCATTTTTTGGCAAAGAGTGAGAATGCCTTGGCTACTTGGCAGTATCCAGCTATTTCTCCTGCACGAGTTGTCAAGGAGGTTTCGCTGCTTATTCCGTCTGTGGGGTGGTTTCTGATGTTTCCTAGGGTGGAATCGCTTATGCCCCAATTGGGCGATGTAGTTGCTTTTTATGCTGTCGAGGGCGAGGGTCGGATGGTGACCGAGTAGGATGCTCCTGGCGAGGAATGATCGTGATGCTCCTTTTTTTTTTTTTTTGAGAATTTTAATACGCCCTCGTGTTGTATCCGAGGCGAATAAAATTTTGTAATGAAAGTTCTTATTGAAATGGGCGATGGTAATTAATTCCGCATCTTTGTGTTTTTTATGGTAATGGCTCTGTGGGGTTTGTGTGTATACTATTGGTCCAACCATGGGAGACAAAGCCAAGGAGTGATCAATTCCTTAAGTGGATAGGGCATCTCTTACGGTGTTGAACTTTCAGTATAGCACATTTCCCTTCTCGCCTTGGTATGGTGACTTCAAGGGCTTGGTGTTTTTAATAGTGTCCTGTTTAGGTTACACTTGCCCCAGGTTTATTAACCATTGTTTGGAGGGCAATATCTCGGTCAAGTGATTCTTGCCTTAGCCAAAGGTAAGTACCTTGATTCTGGATATCTCCTGTTATGGAAGGACATCATCCGATATTGTGATCGTGATGGCATTACCTTAGGTCTGTTCCCGTCTTAGGTAGCTTAGGGTGTCCCCCGCTTCATCTTGCTTCATTCGGCTAGATGGCATTGCCTTAGGTCTGTGTCCGTCTCGGGCATCTTAGGTATTTTACCCGCATCATTTGTTGTAGAATGGAAGGTGTGGCTAGCACCGTGCCATGATCTTGATGGGATTTTGTTATAATGCAAATATGATATGATTATGCAAATGCAAGAAAAGATGAAGAGAAAAATGAAAGTAGAAAATTGCAAGAGGAAAAATAAACTAAAAAAAATCAGAGCAAATGAAATGAGCACGCAAAATGATTAATTTTATTATTTTCAAAATAGGGTTTATAAGCCATCAGTACATTTTGTTAAGGTACCCTAACCTGTTACATGTAGGGATTCGAGTCCCATTTTCATAATTTGTCTTCCTAAGCGATAAGATGTTTAAGCATTGTATTCCTTAGGTATTTGATGTTCCAGGGACGTTCTAGTTCTTCCCCATTGGGTTTGAGAAATCTGTATGCTCCATCGCCTTCCTTGGCGATGACTGTTAGTGGTCCTTACCAGATGGGAGCAAATTTTCCTGACTCGCGCTGGTATGGCGGGATCTCGCGCCAGACTATGTTGCCTGGGCTAAATTGCCTCTGATGAACACGTTTGTTGTATTCTTGGGATAACCTCCGATGGTAAATTTCCATTATATGTAGATCTATTTCTCGGTTTTCCTCGAGATCGTCTAGCTTGGCGAGTATCATGTCCGAGGTGAGGTTCTTTTCCTAAGCCTCGGTCTTTGTCATTGGGATCATCGCTTCAGTTGGTATGATCGCTTCCATGCCATAAGTAAGAGCGAAGGGAGTCATCCCTGTGGCTTCTCTTCGTGTGGTCCGGTAGGCACACAGAACATTGTGTAATTGCTCACACCATCTAGCCCCATGTACATCCAGCTTATTTTTGAGCATGTCGGCGATGGTTTTGTAAGTGGTCTCTGCCTGACCATTACTCTCAGGGTAGATTGGTGTGGATTTATTCTTATTGATCTTGAAGCAGTTAAAGAGAAGGTCAATGTTTTTCCCTCGGAGTTGGGCTCCATTATCAGATCGATGGCTGCTAGGATACCAAAGCGACATATGATGTGCTCGAAAAGGAATTTAAAGACATCGTGGTCTCTAATGTGCCTGAAGGCTGAAGCCTCAACCCATTTGTTAAAGTAATCCGTGGCCACGATTAGGTATTTTCGATGTCCTGTGTCACCTCGTAGAGGTCCAAGGATGTCAATCCCCCATTTGGCGAATGGCCAAAGGATGTGTACGGATTTTAAATCCATTGATGGTGCATGTATTCTCTTGCCAAATTTTTGGCACTCTAAACATGATTTTGCCATCTTCTTTAAGTCCTCCTTCATGCGAGACCAGAAGTATCCTTGTATCCTTGATTTGTGGGCTAGAGATCTTCCTCCACTATGGTTACCAGTGTATCCATAGTGTATTTATTTTAGTATGTTTTTGCCTTCGACGAAGGAGAGACATCTGAGCAATGGTCCCAGATATGACTGTTTGTACAATATGTCGTCTCTTAGCTGGTAGTTTCCCGATCGGGATATCACTTTGTGTGCGAGATGTTGGTCGCTTGGGAGATCGCCATTGGCTAGGTATTTCATGATTGGAGTTCTCCAATCGTCTTCTAGTAAGGCCTCGTGTTGGTCTGTTATGTCCATACTGAGGATTTCCATGTCTCCTTCTATGGGTATGAAGGGAAGCAATACCCTTTCGATCCTCACGTTTGTCGCATTCGGGACTATACTCATGGAGGCAATGAAAGCTAAGGCATCTACGTGCCTATTATAATTTCTGTTTAGATGCCTGAAAGTGATGTTAGGTATCTGTCCGATATAGTGCTTGGTGAGTTGGAGGTATCGCTGCAAACAAGTATCATAAGCTTGATATATTCCATCTATCTGTCGAACTATAAGCTGTGAGTCACTTATGAGTCTCACTTCATTGATGCCTAGTGCAATTATTACTCGTAGGGCGTGTATGACTTCCTTGTACTCGGTTATGTTATTAGTAGCGTGGAATTCTAGCCTTAGGCTGTATACGATCCTGCGGCCTGTCGGAATCGTGAAGACAATTCCGATGCCGGATCCTTCCGAATTACATGACCCGTCTACAAGGACTTCCCATCGTTTGGGATTCTCCGAGCGAAGCAGCTCGGGTGGGTCTTCCATCTCGTCCTCCATCCCTGGGATTTCTTCGATTTCACTCGTATCATGTAGAGTGAAATCAACTAAAAAATCCGCAACAACTTGGGTTTTGATTGCCGTTTGGGATTGATATTTCATCCCAAATTTTTTGATTTGGGATCCCCATTTGGAGATTCTTCCATCCCTGTCGGCATGGTCTAGATCAGATTATATTGGAGCTTTTGTAATGACTGTGACAGCACGATTTTTTCAATTTTAGAGTAGTTCTTCTCTGCAGATGTCAGAGTCTTGCTTATGAAATAGATAGGTTTTTCTACTTCTTTATCTATACGGGTTAGCACTTCACTGGTCGAGGTGTTAGTCGCCGATAGGTAGATGTAAATATTTTCGCCCGGATCGGGTTTCTGAAGGATTGACAAGGTGGCCAAATGTTCGGTTATCTTTTGAAAAGCTTCTTCGCACTCATTGCTCCATGATAATTTTTCACCTTTCTTCAAAGTGTTGAAGAAATCTTTACATTTGTCGGATGATCTAGCTATAAACCTTCCCAGGGATGCTAGTCGACCATTTAACCTCTGCACGTCTTTGACTGTGGCAGGTGAAAGCATTTCTAGTATGGCTTGCACTTTAGCGGGATCCACCTCGATGCCTTGCTTAGTGACCGGGTATCCTAAGAACTTCCTTGAGGTAACTCCAAAGGCGCATTTTGCCAGGTTAATTTTCATGTTGAATTTTCTCATTTGTTCGAAAATCTCTTTGAGGTCATTTGTCTGGTCTCGTGGAAATTTACTCTTGATAAGCATGTCGTCTACATATACCTCTAGGGTTTTATGTATCCAGTGGTCAAATTTTTTTTCCACCATTCTTTGGTAAGTCGCGCCCGCGTTCTTTTGTATGAATGGCATTTTAATGTAACAGTATAGTCCTCGAGGAGTGAAGAAGGCAGTATGCTCTTGGTCTTCCTCGGCGAGGGGAATCTGGTTATAACCAGAGTATCCATCCATTAGGGATAGTAATCCGTAGCCATATGTTGCTTCCACGAGTTGATCAATATTAGGGAGTGGGAAGCTGTCCTTTGGACAAGCTTTGTTGAGATCACTGAAATCATCGCAAATTCGTACTCCCCCATTTTTCTTTGGTACGATTACCATGTTAGAAATCCATATTAGATACTGCACTTCTCGGATGACTCCTGATGCCTCCATCTTTTTAAGTTCCTTTTGAATTGCTTCGTGATATTCTGGCGCCACCTTTCGCATCTTTTGCCTTATGAGCTTATGCTTTGGGTTGATTTTCAAATGATGGCAACAGATTTCCGGGTTTATCCCAGGCATATCTTCCATACGCCACGCAAAGACTTCAGAATATTCTTTTAGGACTTGTATTAGTTTGTCTTCTTCCTTTTTGTTAAGGAGAGTTCCAATCCTGAACATACCCGGGTTTTCAGGTGTTCTGATATTGACCACCTTTGTGGGTTCCGAGGACGAGAAATTTGATTTGAGCTCTCCGACATCAGAAAGATTGTGTAATGGCTCCATAGGTGAGTCTAAGAATGGAACATCATCCGAGTAAAGAACATTACCAAAACGCCTTGCTTCTTTCGTTGTTACAATGAACGCATCGATTTCAGCCTGGTTCTTAGCATTCTTGACTCTCTTCTTTTTTTTGCTTTAGAGGAATTTACTCATTTCTCTCCATTTTGTACGTCCATGTTGTAACAGTACCTGGCTTCGCCTGAGTCTCCAATGATCTCTGCGATCCCATCGGGTGTTGGAAACCTTAGTCTCTGATGGTAGGTCGAGGAAACTCCTTTGATCCCGTGGACCCAGGATCGCCTGACAATGGCTGTGTAGGGTGAAAGTACATCTACTACACAGAAAGTGGTTAGAGTGAGGATTTTTCCTACTCGAATTTCTAAGGTGACCTCGCCTCTTGGGCTGGTCGATGAACCATTGAAGCCAAATATGTTATAGGTAGAAGGGATCAGGCATTCGTCTCTAAGACCCATTTTCCTGAATGTTTTATAAAACAAGATTTCGACAGAATTTCCTCCGTCTATTACTATTTTAGGCATGGACCATGGCAGTACCTTAGGATTTTCTTCCTCGCCCTCCTGCTAAGGCAGTGTGATAGCCATCGTAACCACTAGTGGATCGTTGTGGTTTCGTCCTTCATCTGGTGCCTCCGAGGATGAAAAACTGATAGGTATTTTCATCCACTCCTGCATAGCAGGTTATTTTACCACACTGAAGACTTCGTCACCTTCTAAGTTTTGCTTGTGGATTCATCCTGTAATACTTCTTTTAGGTGTGGGAGCAGTAATATCTTAGTGCGATATCGTATTGCATCCCAAGTATTGTGCCTCGCGTGGTATTTCTACGCGATGTACGGGTGTTCCCACCGTTGGTTGGATCGCTAGATGTGCGATGTACTGCTCGATTTTTCCTTCATCAATCATATCTTTCACCAACTTCTTCAGATCTCTGCATGAGTCCGTCGTGTGGCTATAGAACTGGTGAAACTCGCAGAAGTCTGTTCTATTCTTAGCGCGCTCGGGCTGCTGTCCTCTATTCCATGGGTATGTGATCTTACATTTCCCATCGATCTTCTTAAAGATCTCGGATATAAGTGTGTTTAGTTTAGCGTAGACTGGTTCTACGAACTTTCCCTTCTTTTGTTGGGCTTGGTCTCTCCCTTTCCATCCTCCACTTTGATGTTTATCGAAATGGGTAGATCCGTTGTTGGATCGCCCTGCTCCTCGTATTGGCGCTTTAGGGTTCTGTGGTTCTACTGCGTCAGCGTCATGCGGTAGGATCTGAGATGTTCGATTGCATCGCCGGTCCCATTGAAGGGAGTTGCAAACGTTTGGATGGAGCATTTCCTTGAAAATGGTTGGGCTAGTAGACCCTCCGATAAAAGAGACTGTATAGCCTCTTGCAGTACTTCCTTCAACTTTTTGGCACTTCCTTCAACTTTTTGCCTTCTTGTTTTCCTGTAGCCTCTCTGTACATCGCTTCGAGTTGACAGAGTCGGGCTTGTAATTGGTCATCATTGTGCCTCGTTTCGGCCTTCTTCCTTCGTCCTTGCGCTCTTTCGGACGAGTAGGAAGCTTCTTGACGGCGATATCTTGATCGCCCTGAGTCCTCGTCCGATTGCTCGGCGTACGTCACTATTTTAGAACAAGTTGACTTTGAAGTCTCCCCTCGCTTGGGGTCTATGACTACGTGGTTCTCGACCGTGCAGTTGGTTTTTACTTCGTCCTCCTTTTTATTTTCTCGTTTATGCTTGGGATCGACATCGAATGATCCCTCGGACGGGCTTTCTTCCTTGTTTAGGACTTCTTAGCTTACTTTCGGAAAGCGCTCTCCTGTTTCCTCGTCCGAGGTGTCATGGATATGTACTCGCTCATCATCCTGTAAGTTCTCAAAAGGATTCTCCTCATCGGGGGTATCCTCTATGGTAATGAGTGGCACCTTTTTCTTTGTTTTGCGTTTTAGCCTGCGGTTTATCCGTTATAACCTCCTGTTACGTCTCTCTAACTTTTTCATTCTCTCATCCTACGCCTCTTTAGCTATCAGGATGGCTGCGATAGTAACAGCGGTATCGCCAAGGTTAGAAGGTTCACCTTCCTTCTCCTCATTGTTTACTGTTTCCTTGGAAAATGATTCAACCCTCCTGGTTGAGTTAAATGGATATCATTCTGTCTTTCGAAGGGATTTCCCTCTTCGTCAGAGCTAAAGTTATCAGTTAACCCCTCCCGATATTGGTTATCGGGTTGTCCCTCTCCTTGGAGTACACCGTTGTGCATAGTTTCACTGGGCTCCATCTCGTCTAGGTCTCCAGACAGGGCTCCACTATTTTCACCTTGGCTCGTTGATGTGATTTCAACTTTGTTGTAGTAAAAGGTTCGTTGAGACTTGTGAAGATTTGAGTTTTTAAATTTAATAAAAATAAACAATAATATTACAATTGGTGCAGGAGGTACTGGGACAAAGGATTTAGCCAATCTTCATAACATAAGGTTCACTTATTTATTCTCAACAATTTTAGCTCAAGAAATATAAACATGGACTCTATTTTTGCCAAGGTAGATTCTCAAAACATTGATTGTAAATGTTAAGCATGGGACATCAAATCACCTAAGCTAAGCATGACCCATCTAATCAAATGACAACCAATTTAATCAAATCATATTTCAATTAATTTTAGTGCAAAAGTCATAAAAAAGAACAAAACAAATTTACCCATGTATGAAGTTCGGCCTCCTCCGTCGTCCCAGTGTTGGGGTTTAGCTCCTCATATTATAGACATTCTCAAAATATTTTTTATTTTCTCAAAAATTGTTTACAATGGTGAAAACGGAAAAAATAGTGAAAAACAGTAATTTGCGATGCACAAAAATCGTCACAAAATGAACGATACAAGAGAAGTGCTGAAGACTCTGTTCCGCGGTCGCTGGAAAGGATGTTGGGAACTGTCGCATTTAAGCGACAGTTTTCAACGACTTTCCTTTACAGGCTTTTGTTCTTCGTGTTCTTCAGTTCTGCAGCAGCAGCAGAACCCGAGTTTCTGCAACTCGTGATTTCTTCTTCTCTGGCTCTCCTAAGCTCCCCAAACTCTCGACACACCTTCCTTGTACCTGGAGAAATCTATTTATACTCCTAATCCTCCTTTAATCCGGCCATATCTCCCAAATAATCTTCATTTATCAATATTATTCTCCACGGCCAAAATTTTCATTTTTTGATCTTCCACGCGTTCTCAGCTGTCAACCTTCCTTATTTATCTTCTTCACGCATCTCTGTAGTGCAACACACTCAAAACTCATGCATTACACGCCTCAAACTCGTGTCAAATTGATTTGAACCCGTGAAAACTTATGTCCACTGTTTTGGATTGAAACACGTTATTAAGCCAAATTTGATCGGAAACAACACCCATACCAGCTTTCTATAGTCATATCACGTCTACCCACTAAGTTTCAGGGATTGAATCTCACTAAATCACGTCCAAACATCCGATCGAAATTCTTCCAGTGAAGAGAAACGTTTTCCCGCCAAAATTCATTTTTGAATTTGAGAAGAAGATGTCCTCTCCCTAATCCTGCACGGGTGTCCCTTTAGCACTTGTCTTATGGGGTGCAAATAGTAATTTTTGGGCGTAGATAGTAATTTTTCCGGGGTTCCTCCGACACATTTTTGGGGTGCTTCCGGTGCATTTCTGGGGTGCCTTTAGTACTCTATCCTGGGGTGTAAAACACCACTTTTCGAGCCAATTTTGCCGCAAGAGCTTATTCCCTAGAAAAGACTTAAAACAACTTTATTAGAAATAAAATGAGTCCTAGATAATGTAGTTATGGGTGAAAATGTGTCACACTTACGTGCTTATCACTCGTGCGAGTGGATCGTCTCGTCACCATCGCCTTACCTGCGATATATGCAATAATGCTTAATTTGTCACCCTAGATTTGCAGGTCATGTGCAATTACTAAGTCATAGTTCAGACTGGACAGTTTAGTACAGGAAGACTTTGTAGTAGATTTTGGATACATGTGAAGATGTCAAAACATTCCCTACTTGCATAAAGTTTTGATGATGGGAAAAAGGTGTTTTGTTTGTCTCTCTTTTCGAGAAAAATACCTCCTTCTACACGTCATACCTTTACTAGGAAAAAACCAATTTTATGATTATTGAGCATATCTTCCCATTTTAGGAAATACTTCTCATCATCTTTAAACTTTTGATTTTGAACAAACTTTGAGTTTGATGAATTATAATGTACTCATTAACCCTTCCCCTTGACTTAGAGTTAGATTTCTAAGAAGAAGATTGTGGATTATCTTGAGTTTCTTAGAAGATGAAGAACATCATGAACAATTTATCTTTTCAACTTTCATAGGACAATATTTTCCCTTATGAAGTTTACTGACTTAAGCTTCTTCCAAGCCCTTTCATGGAGGAGATCGTTTGAGTGCCAAAGTGTTTAAAACTCCATTTTCACTCCGATCTTCAACTCTCCGGAGCATCTTGAGGAAGATATAGGAAATCTTAAAAGAATGAAAATTTTGAAGAAAATCAGTGAAAATGATGTAGATCTGTTGATTTTGAGGGTCTTCAAGACTTCACAGATCATGTAGACTGTGTCGAGTCCGAGCTCTACTCATAAATTCTAACAGAGTTCTACACAGTGGTATGAAAGCCACTTCTCTCAAAAAGATTATGAAAGTAATATATAGCTGTTACTAGGGAGGTAGATTAGATCTTCATACCTCTCTGTTTCTAGCGCCAAAATGTAGTTGCATCTTTTCTGATGACTACACCCATGTAGATCTAAAGGCTATAAAGCTACTAACATTCAATATTCAAAGACAAACATAATGTAAAGAACATGAAAGTAAAGATTAACACAAGCATATAACGTGGTTCGGCCATGAAGACCTACGTCCACGGGAAAGAAGATGTTTTCTTTATTGATTAGGGTCTTACCCTTGAAAGAGCTACAAATATCACTTAGATTTATCACTCTCTTTTTATCTAGATCTCTCTCAGGAATTCTCTGTAGAAAGACCATCTAATATTACATAACATAAGTTGTCCATTTCCTTCTACATGGACTGGTATTTATAGGAAAATTAGACTCGTGAAGGCCTGGTCTCGCCGAGATGGTGGAGCTATCGTACACCTCCTTGATAATTCGAATGATCTCTATACTATCCCTCGTGATGGTCTCCTTGGTTCTCCCTCCGAGTTATCTCACCCTGTTTGTCATCGTGTAGCTCTTCCTTGGAGAACCTCGTGCTGTATCATCTCTTATAGATTGCCCGAGCCTTCTGATACGATGTAGATTCCCCCACGTCTCTTATGATCCTTCATTAAATGCAGTCCTTCTTTTTAGACTTGACCGTCTGGATCGATTAGACCACTCCCCACACGCGTCATTCATGTAACGCTTGTAGCAGGTTTCTCGATTCAGATAAAATCAGCTTTATAGAGTATGATTCGATGTTTCCACCTTATCATCTTATCATGAAATCATCCATTGAGATGTTGACACGTGGCCATCGGGTATTTTACCCTCACATCAGGTTTTTTCCTATTGGGTTTTCCTGACGAGGTTTTTAATGAGATGTTAACTTAGAATGGTGATGATCATCTAACAAATGTATATCCATAGGGTTTCTTGAAAGGCGATTGTACCTCTAGTATAAATTGGTTCAGGTTTTTACCACACACGTTTTTACTGACAAGTTTTTAACGAGGCAACGTGCTCATCGACATCGGTATTATTATGAATCGTAGGCATTCAGGTTTTGTCCCAAGCGGTTTTTTATGGTGCAGGCATTTAGGATTTTATCCTACGACTGGTATTATTAAATCCGTCCCACACCATAACAAATCTACGCGGAAAACTTATTTGTAAAAAAAACTAAAATTCACCTTCAGATAGATCTTAAAATATCTTTCTCGATTGTGAATAGATTTCTCAATTCTCCGTGATTAAATCTTCTTCGTGATTGAATCATAAATATGCAAACTAAACCTAGAAATCTCTTCTTTGCTAAAATTAGGGTAAAAATCTCTTTCTCCTTCTCTTTAAATCTTTCAATTGGGTTTTATATTACATGATTTACAGTTTGGAAATCTCTCA